>WAAE01010155.1:938-14329 GCA_013400495.1 Nicator chloris
TGGGGGGGGACAGCGACCGCCGTGGGGACTCCACGGGAGGGGACTCGTCCCGCTCCCCTGTCCCCGGGCCGTGACACCGCTCGGTGTCACCTCGCTGCCCGGAGGCTCTCCGCCACCCGCCACGAGCAGCGAGCGACCCCCGCTGCAGGCTGGCATTGAGATCGCCCTCGGGGGGACACGGAGGGGACACGGGGGGGCACGNGGCAGGAGACCACGCCCCGCCCGTTGACCACGCCCATATCAATGGTCACGCCCCGAACACCGCTGTCCCTTAGGGCTGAGGCCACGCCCCCGAATCATCAGACCACGCCCCCGAGCTTCGCCCCACGCCGTGCCGCGCTCGGCGTCGCGCGCTGAGGCCACGCCCCCTACAGCAAAGCCACGCCCACGCCGCGAAGCAGCACGAGCGCACGGCCCCGCCCCGCCCGTTGGCCACGCCCACGCAGCGCCTTCTGTGGTCCCGGCCCTGGAACGCGGCCCTGTGCCCCGCCCCCAGCGGCCGCTTCCGGCGGAAGTGGCGGCGCGGCGGAACCGGCCGGAGGTGAGCGGGGCCCGGCGGCTCCGGGGCGCCCGGGAGGGCAGGATTGCGGGGCCCGAGGCGTCCGGAGGGATCAGGGTGGGAGTCAGGATGGTCCTGAAGGGATAACGATGCGGGGCCCGGGTGGTGTCCGGGGGGTCACGGTGGCCCTGGGCCACAGGGTGGTGTCTGAGGGTCCTGAGGGGTCAGGATGGGGGTCAGGGTGCTCCTGGGGAGGGGACAGTGGAGGGCCCAGGGGGGTCCGGGAGGTGTCCGGGGGGTCAGCATGGGGGTCCCGAGAGGGCTCAGGAAGGAGGTCCTGGAGGGATGTTCAGAGTGGTGGCCGGGGGGGTCAGGGTCATGTCCTGGCGGGGTCAGGATGGAGTTCCTGCGAGGGTCAGGGTGGGTGGGATTTTTGGGGGTTCAAGATGGGAGTTTTGGGGGTTCGGGATGGGGATCTCGAGGGGGTGAGTATGGGAGCGCTGTACAGGTCAGGATGTGTGTCCTGGGGGAGTTCAGGATGGTGGTCCTGAGCAGGGGGTGGCCAGGGTGATGTTTGTGATGTTTGCTGCCCCTTTGGTGTCCTGGTGGGCCCGGGACGATGCTCCTGCCCATCCCAGAGGTGCCTTTTCTCCTTGCCCTGCTTTCCCCCCAGATTCCCCCGCCATGGAGAAGTTTGGGATGAACTTCGGGGGTGGCCCCAGCAGGAAGGAGCTGCTGGAGACCATCGAGACGCAGAAGCAGCAGCTCCTGCGCTTCCAGGCGCGCCTCAAGGACGTCGTCCGCGCCTACAAGAGCCTCCTGAAGGAGAAGGAAGCGCTGGAAGCCAGCCTGAAGGCGCTCTCCGTGTCCCACGAGGGCGACCTGGCAGTGCCACCGCCCGCAGCTGGGGACTCCCAGGATGACCGGAGCTCGGAGCACAGCGAGGACAGCGCGGGGACGGCCGCCAGCACGGACACCGCGGCCAGCGTGGCCAGCGCCAGGGGGGACGAGGAGGACAAACCCGCGGCTCCCCCTTCCCAGAGAGCGGAGGATGCGAGCGGCTCTGAGAGCGGGGAGCTCTGCGCCGGCGGCGACTCCGAGCGGCGCCTGCAGCAGCTGAAGGCGCAGCTGGCCACGCTGACGGGCGCGCTGGCCACGGTGACGCAGGAGAAGTCGCGCATGGAGGCCTCGTACCAGGCGGAGCGGCGGCAGATGAAGCAGGAGCTGGAGGAGGCGGCGGGGCGGGCGCGGGAGGACGCGGAGCGCCGGGACGCGGAGCTGCGGCGCCTGCAGGAGCAGCTGGCCGAGACGCGCGCCCGCCTCATCACGCAGCAGCACGAGCGCGAGCGCGAGCAGGGCGACCACGGGCTGATGCTGCGCGAGCTGCAGGAGCTGCTGCGCGCCGAGCGCCGGCTGCACGAGGCCCGCGAGGCCGAGCGCGCCCAGGGCCACGAGCAGCACGTGCGGCAGCTGAGCCAGGAGCTGGAGGAGCTCAGGAGGGAGCTGCAGGGCGTGCGGGATGAGAACGGGAAGCCCGACCCCCGGATCCAGGAGCTGCAGGAGGAGATGGCCGGCCTCAAGAACCACTTCCAGCTGCAGCTGGTGCAGGAGATGAAGAAGGTGATTCCTGGCTGGGAATGAGGGTGGCGTCCAGGGATTGGGGCGGGTTTGGGGCTAGAGGAGCCAAATTCCCTCTCGCGGTCTCTCAGAGTCCAAAGCATCCTGGCTTGGATTGATGGGGTGATAGTTCTGGGGAACAGCTCTCTGTGGGATGTATCCAGGGAGTGGGGCTGGAGCAGGACAAATTCCCCTTCCCAGTCCCTCAGATTCCAGGAGGTTTGAAATAAAAGGCACACAATGCCCAGAGCAGATTGGCTGCCCCAAGGCCAGGCTGGACACTGGGGCTGGAGCAGCCTGGGGCAGTGGGAGGTGTCCCTGCCATGGCAGGGGTGGCCCTGCAGGGGCTCTGGGGTCCCTTCCCACCCAACCATCGCAGGATTCCAAACACAAATCCCCAAAAAGCACAGACAGGGAGGTGTCTCAGGCAGGATTCCCGGGGTGGGGAGGGCTCCTTGTTGGTTTGGAGCAGAGCAGGGTCCCTGTGTGTCCCCATATGTGCCTGTGTGTCCCCGAGCTGCCCTAAGCCCGCCGTGTCCCTGTGCAGACAGCCCAGGCCGAGGAGCAGCTCCGGCAGCGCTCGCAGCGGGAGGAGCAGCGCGTGGCCGAGCTGGAGGCCCAGGTGGCCCAGGTGTCCGAGCTGCTGGGCACCTATGAGAAGGCCAAGCAGAGGGACCAGGGCACCATCCAGAGGCTCAAGGATCGCATCGTGCAGCTGGACCTGGAGAACAAGACCTTGGCCATCGCCGCCTCCAGCCGCTCCCTGGGCGAGGTGGCCGTGGAAGAGGCCACGCTGGACGTGACCGTGCTCAAGGAGAAGATGGAGAAGCTGCGGAAGCTGCTGCAGGCGGCGGCCGGGAAGGGCCCGGCGGGGCCCGAGGAGGAGGAGCCGCGGGAGCCAGAGCCGCCGCCGGGCACTGGGGACGGGAACGGGGACAAGGCCCCGGGCGGGCACTGCCAGCAGGAGCTGAGGCAGCTCAAGGAGGAGTTTGAGCGCTACAAGGTGAGGGCGCAGCAGGTGCTCAAGAGCAAGGCCACCAAGGACACCGGCCTGGCCAAGGAGCTGGAGGAGGCGCGGGAGCAGCTGGCGGAGCTCCGGGACAAGCACGTGCTGCTCCAGCTGGCCGCGGATGACGCGGAGAAGCAGCGGCGGCAGGAGCTGGAGGCCAAGAGGCAGGAGCTGTCCCAGCTGCAGCAGCTGCACCGGCAGGAGCTGGAGCGGTGCCAGCTGGAGTTCCGGGAGCGGGCGCTGCGCCTGGAGGAGGAGATGCACAAGCAGCGGGACCGGGCGCTGGCCGTGCTGGCCGAGAAGGACCGGGAGCTGGAGCAGCTCCGCGCCCTCACGCTGCCCCACGGCCCCAAGAGCTCCCGGGACGGCGCCCCCGGGGACGTTCCCAGCCAGGATTCCTCGGAGATCCTGCCGCAGGCGCTCCAGCTGTGCTCGGGCTCCGAGCCCACCTTCTTCCTGTACGCGGAGCAGCTGGCGCGCAAGGAGGTGGAGATCGCGGCGCTGCGCAAGCACAAGCACCAGCTGGAGGCGCAGCTGCACCAGCTGCAGGCCAGGGCCCTGGCCGAGGAGGACAGGCACCGCGAGGAGGCGGCGGCGCTGCGGGCACAGGTGCAGAAGAGCTGCCGGGATAAGAGCAGGGAAGGGGCCAACCTGGAGTACCTGAAGAACGTGGTGTACCGGTTCCTGACGCTGCCCGACGCGCGGGGCCGGCAGCAGACGCTCACGGCCATCCTGGCCATCCTGCACTTCAGCCCCGAGGAGAAGCTGAGCATCGCCAAGAGCTCGGCCCACGGCTCCTGGTGGCTCCACGGGAAGAGATGAGGGGGGATTTCATTCCCTTTTCCGTGAGAGCCCGTTCCTGAGGACTGACCAAAACCCCGTCCCAGCCACGCCCGGGGCTCTCCAGGATTTGGGCTCCAGTTGGTGTTTTTAGCACTAATTTGCAGTGGGATGGTGCCAACTTTTCCAGCCCCAAAGCCTCTGCGGTGGGAGTTAGATCCGAGCTGGGACTTGATCTGAAAACCATGGAACTGAAGATGCTGAGCTTTTTTAAAGGTGATTTAAAAAGCATCTCCACCTGTCAGGCGTGGGATTGAATGCAATTCACTTGGGTCTTCAAGCTGCAGCCACGCTGGTGGCTCAGGAGATGAGAGGTGGGAAGCACTTTAGGTGGAGCTGAAATAGCACCAGGCTGTGGAAGGCTCAGGAAGATGGGGCTCAGTGCAGGAAATCTTGGGCATTTCCCCCTAAGGTCCTTGCCCAGAGCCAGATTTAACCAGTGGATGCAACTCCAGGCTCATCCAGGGGCTCAGGCTCTCCTTCCTTCCCAGGGATCCTCTCTGGGTTACCAGGGGTTCCAGGAAGGAGGAAGGATCTTCCTGTGGATGATTCCCATCCCGAGGAACTCTGACTGGGAATCTGAGCTGCCTGACCCTGGCTGGGAGCTGGAAGCAGAGGAAAGGCTGAAATGAGTGCCCTGCTCCTGGTTTTTGAGGGTTCCAGGGAAGTTTGGCTGCTCTGTGGTGCTGATTTGGGAAGTAAGGGGCTGCTCCTGCTGGGGTGGAAGCAGCAGCGAGGGCCAGGAGGTGACAGCTCCGGGCAGTGACCCTGGTGACAGTGACAGCCTGGCCAGGGCTCAGGAACCTTGAGGTTCTTCCCTGGTTTCTTGGGATTTGGTGGAAGAAGGAAGCCAGGACATCCCGAAATGCCCTGGGATGTTCTGCTGGCAGAGCTGCATCCCTGGGTTTGGCTCTTCCCAGCTCTGCTCCCCTGGATCCTCCAGAGCTCCTCCTCTGCACAGGCAAAGCCTCTCCAGGTGTTGTTTTCTGCCCCGTGTTTGGAATTCAATCCTGGCTGCTAAAGCTTGGCTTTGCCGGCCCAGAGACAGGGATAGGTCTGGATTAACAGCCCAGGGGGTCCTGGAGCCCCGAGAGCAGCTTTGGGAAGAGCTCCTGGTGCTGCAGTGCCTTGGGAAGGATCTCGGGACAGGGACCCTGGCAGGCAGCAGCTGGCACTGCCAGGGACAAGGACAGGGACCCTGGGATAACCATCCCTCCTGCCACAGCCACCCCTGGCACTGCCAGTCCCCAGGGATGGGGGTCTTGGAATGCTGCAGCCACCCCTGGCACTGCCAGGGACAAGGAGAGGGACCTGCATCTTCCCTCCTTTCCTCCTTGGCTGTCCTGGTCCTGTTAACAGCCAGATTCCCTGGGTTCCATTCTGGCCAGTGCAGCCCTTGGTGCCAATTTCTCCTCCAAAAAATCCTCAGGGAAAACATGCCCCGGGCAGAGCCTGTCCCTGCTGGGAGGGGGGCACAGCTGAGCCCTGCCTGGGGCTCCATCCAGAGATGTTCCCACTGGGAGCAGCAGGATCCAGGTGCTGCCCTGATGGGGGAGCTGCGTGGGAGTGGGAGGGTTTGTCCCAGGAATGTTTGAAACCCTCCTTAAGGATGGAAGTGCTGCCTCAGCCGCGGGGGAGCCCAGTCCCGCGCCCAGTTTGGAAATGTTGAATCAAGGGGTGCCTTGGAATGGCAGGGATGGCTCCAAGTCTTTCCCTGGAGCCGTTCCCACAACTCCAGGGGGAGGTGGAGCCTCCTCCTGCTGTGGCCTCGCTGCTCAGGCTGAGGGGATGATCCCTGTTCTCCCTCTGCACCCGCAGGCTGCAGTGACCTGGAGTGGATCCCAGGGGTGCTGGGGACCCGTGTGGGGCCACCTGGGCAGAGGAACAGGGTGGGACCCAGCTGGGAGCAGGGGACAGCCTGGGGTCACAGCCTGGAGCAGGGAATCAGTGTGGGATCCAGCTGGGACAGGAGGGACAGGCAGGAGGATCCAGCTGGGACAGGAGGGACAATGCAGGAGGATCCAGCTGGGACACGAGGGACAGGCAGGAGGATCCAGCTGGGACAGGAGGGACAATGCAGGATCCAGCTGGGACAGGAGGGACAATGCAGGAGGATCCAGCTGGGACACGAGAGACAGGCAGGATCCAGCTGGGACAGGAGGGACAGGCAGGATCCAGCTGGGACAGGAGGGACAGGCAGGGTCCAGCTGGGAGGACACAGATCCATCCAGTGCCCTGTGTGTTCTGGCAGAGGAAGATGAGGAAGCTGCTGCGGGGGAGCATCTCCAGGAGTGCCCAGCTCCGTGTCACTGTCACCCTCCTGCAGCTCCCAGTGCCATTCCTTCCTCTGCTCCCCTCCAGCCCCTCTCCCTCCTGCTCCCTCCTTGCCTCAGACCCTCCCCCACATTCCTCCCTCCCTCTTCCCTCTCTCCCTTCAGCCAATATCTCTAAAATAAAGGTAAAATTCCTGTTTCAGGGGACTCTGGTGGCTCCTGGGGGCGGGACAGGCATTGCTTGGGGCTCTTTCCTGAATATTGGAACATGCTTGGGTTTAAAATTATCACAAAATTACTAAATCCAGTGATTTCCTGAGGTTCCTGGGAGCGTGAGAATGGGGATGGTTCATTCCTGCACCTGCAGTCGTGGTGTGGCAGCTGATAGGATGCAGAGGAGCCTGGCACTGAGAATCCTGGGCTGGCTGGGTGGGAAGGGACCCCAGAGCCCCTGCAGGGCCACCCCTGCCATGGCAGGGACACCTCCCACTGTCCCAGGCTGCTCCAGCCCCAGTGTCCAGCCTGGCCTTGGCCACTGCCAGGGATCCAGGGGCAGCCACAGCTGCTCTGGCAATTCCAGCCCAGCCAGGAATTCCTGCCCCAGATCCCATCCCTCCCTGCCCTGTGGCAGTGGGANTTCAGGCCCTGGAATGTGCTGGAAGCTCTCCCTGGAGCTCTCCTCTCTCCAGGTGAACATTTCCAGCTCTTCCAGCCTGGCTCCCTGGGTGCTGAGGGGCTCCAGGCCTGGAGCAGCTCCGGGGCCTCCTCTGGGCTCTGCAGCACAAAGAGCTCCCGGCTGCTCTCCCGGCGCTGTTCCCTCATTCCTGGTGTGCCCGGGGGCATCCGAGCGCTCATTTGGGCTCTCCCGCGCCGGGGGCTGATCCCTCCCCGCTGCGGGGGCTGGCACGGCGCCGCTGCTGCTCTGGGAAGCTCCTGCTGCTCCCCTGGGAAGCTCCTGCCGCCCCGGCCGGGCAGGTTCCTCCGGCTGCGCGGGGGCCGTGCCGCAGAGCTGGGCGTGGAGCGAGCCCGGGCTGCCCGAGCTGCTTCCAGCCCCCACTGCATCCATCCCGGGCTGCCCGAGCTGCTTCCAGCCCCCACTGCATCCATCCCGGGCTGCCCGAGCTGCTTCCAGCCCCCACTGCATCCATCCCGGGCCGCCCGCGCGGCTTCCAGCCCCCACTGCATCCATCCCGGGCTGCCCGCGCTGCTTCCAGCCCCCACTGCATCCATCCCGGGCTGCGGCCGGGAAGAGCCGGGAGAGCTCCGTGCTCCGAGCGCCGGCCATGGCCAAAGCACAGGAACAGCCCCCGGCTCTCTCGGATATCCAGGTAAAGGCGTGCGGGACGCTCTGGAGAGCCGGGAGAGGCTCAGCCGAGCGCTGCGCTCCCATTCCAACAAATCCTGCCCGAGGGAGCTCCCCCCAGGCGGGATTTGGGGCAGCAAGGAGGGGTGACGGCCGGGCAGGGCTTTCGCTGGGGCCGGAGCGGCGCTGCCCGGGCTCCAGCCCGGCTCCGGCGGCCGCTCCGGTTCCTCGGCAGCGGCTCCAGAGGCGCCGTCGGGAGCCGCTGCCGGCGCGGCCGCGGGCGGGACGCGCCTTCTCGGCCCTCCCCAGCCCCAGGTGAGGGAATCTTAGGGGGAGATCCGGGTGGGGAAACTCGGGAGGAAGAAGCAGGGAAACCCCACCACGTGGAGCCACCGCCGAGGGGCTGCTGAGGAGACGGCCCTGGCCCCTCCATCGCCCCCAGCGCCGGCGGGAAACGCCTTTGCTGCGGTTCCTGGGCACGGCTCGGGCAGGGATGGCCGAGCGAGAGTCTGGCCGTGCCCAGGGTCCTACAGCCCCGTGCCGAGGGTCCCACATCCCACCCCCCTGGGGGGGCTCGGGCTGGCCCCGCTCCCGGCGCTCCCTCCGTGCCTCCCGCAGGTCCTGGCGCTGGCGGGCATCACTCTCCCGGCCGCGCTGCTCAGGTGAGTCCTGTCCCCTGGGGCTGGCACCTGGGGGTGGCAGCGGCTCTGCCGGGACATTCATCACCCGCCCCGTCCCCTCCAGCCTCCTGGGCAGCGGCTCCGTCCTCGCTGTCACCTCCTGGCAGGGGCGCTGCTGCCACATCCAGGTGAGTGCCACCGGCTGGCGGCAGTGTCACTGCTGCCACATCCAGGTGGGTGTCACCGGCTGGCGGCAGTGTCACTGCTGCCACATCCAGGTGGGTGTCACCGGCTGCTGGCATTGTCACTGCTGCCACATCCAGGTGGGTGCCACTGGCTGCTGGCAGTGTCACTGCTGCCATACCCAGCTGAGTGTCACCGGCTCCCAGGGACCCAGGGCTGGGTCTGGCCCCAGCTAAGCCCGAGTCCAAGCCGGGCCAACACCTGGTTTAAAGCCCCGGGCGGGGGCAGGAGGTGCAGGACGCCCAACACCCGGCACTCGCCTCGGCCCCCGGGAGCCACCGGGCCCAGCCTGGGAAGAGCCGCGGGGGCCCCCGGGGGACGCGGCCGCTGCCGGGGCTGCTGCCAGCAGAGCTAACGCGGTGCCCTGTCCCCAGCGGCGCCCCCTGTTCCTCCTGGCCCTGGCGGATTTCCTGGGTGCCACCGCGCTGCTGGGCACG
This sequence comes from Nicator chloris, assembly GCA_013400495.1. Classification (NCBI taxonomy): domain Eukaryota; kingdom Metazoa; phylum Chordata; class Aves; order Passeriformes; family Pycnonotidae; genus Nicator; species Nicator chloris. The sequence goes on from WAAE01010155.1 coordinate 9,780, forward strand.
GGAACCATCCCGCTGCTGCCGGCCCCGCTCTCCGTGCCCGCCTACGCCGCCTGTCCCTACGGGCGGATGCTGACCACGGTGAGGGGACGCTGCCGGGGACAGCTGGGACCTGTCTGCGGCTGGAGTGTCCTGGGGACACTGTCCTGGGGTCCCCTCCTCGGGTGGGCACCGGGACGCGTCTGCCGAGGGCCGGCGGGTGTCGGGGTGTGGAGCACGAGGAGGGATGGGCAGGGGGATGGGGGTGTCGGGGGGCAGGGGGACAGTGGAAGGTGCCCTGGCGGCGCTGCACACAGCAGGGTGGCCTGCCCCTTTCCCGCCCCCTCTCCTCCCAGACCTCCTACGCCGTCTCGTTCCTCATGGTCGTTGTTTACGCCTACGAGTCGCACCGCACCGTCCTCGGGGGGCGAGCCCGGCCCCCGGCAGCGCTGCAGGTCCGTGCCTCGCCCGGGCACAGCCGGGATCCGTCCTGGCCACGCGCGGCCCTGTCAGGACGAGGGAGCAGCGGGGCGACCCGGGGCAGCCCCTTTTCCCGGGAGTTCGGGGCTCCTCCCGTCCCGGCGGAGCGGGCCGGACCCGGGGCTGCGGCCGCCGCTCCAGCCCCGGCTCACGGCGGTTCTCCCGCAGGAGCGGAGCCGCTGCCTGGAGAGCGCCTGGCAGGGAATTCCCTACGTCCTGGCCTGGTAGGTGCCCGCCGCCGGCCCCGCTCGGAGCGCCCCGGCCGTGCCGGGTGTCCCGGGACCCTCACATCGCTCCCCTCCCGAGGCTGCTGCCGGCGCTGACGCTCCTGGCGCAGCTGCTCGCCCGCGGCACCTCCGACACCGGGCCCTGGGACGGCCGCGGCTCCAACGACACCTTCAGCCTTTACTGCTCCAGGTAGGGCCCCTCCGCCCCCGCCCGCGGCATCGCTGCGGCCCCGGGAGCCCGGGGGAGGCTTCGGGACCCCCAGCACCGCTCTGTCCTTGCAGCTGCCTCCTCCTGATCCACCCGAACCGGGACATCTGCTCCCAGGTGGGCGCTGCCCCTCCCTGCGGGGCCGGGGGGCTCCGGGGGGTCTCTGGCCCGGCCCGGCTCATTTCCCGCTGCCTCCCAGTCCGGCGCGGGGAAGAACGCGGCGCTGGAGGAGAAAATCTTCTTCCTGCTGTACCTGCTGCTGGTGCTCGGCTGCTGCTCGGTGAGGTCCCGGCCCTGGGGCAGGAACTGGGGGGGTCCCCAGCGCCCCGCTGAGCCCCGGGCGCCCCCCAGCTCCTGTACCGGCGGGTGCGGCTCCGGTGCCGGGGGAACGCGGCGCTGCCGCTGCTGGACACGGACGGCGGCTTCGGGGGCAGGAGCGGCCACAGCGCCAGCAGAGCCTCGCTGTACTTCCAGCTGGTCTTCCTGCTCTGCTGGACGCCAGGCAAGGCCGGGGGGTGTCCCGAAGCTCCCCATCTCTGCAGGGTCACATCTGGGGTGTCCCCAGCTCCCTCAGCCCTGCAGGGTCACATTGAGAGTGTCCTCAGCTCCCCCAGCCCTGCAGGGTCATATTTCGGGTGTCCCCAGCTCCCTCAGCCCTGCAGGGTCACATTTGGGGTGTCCCCAGCTCCCCCAGTCCTATGAGGGCCACAGTGGGGGGGCCCCACCAAGGAATGTCCTTCTGTGTCCCACCCACAGCCTTCCTCCTCACCATCCTCTCCTTCACCAGCATCAGCCCTGCCTCGCTCTTTGTCCTCTACGTGTCCACAGTGAGTAAAGTCCCTTTTCCAGGGCTCCCAGGCTGGACATTTGTCCCCATCCCACGTGGGAGCCGTGACAGCCCTTGGGGACACCGCGGGCCTGCCCTGCCCTGGGCCCAGCCTGGCTCTTCCCACTGGTTTTGGGTTGGGATTTCAGCCTTTGGCCCTTCCCGGGGGCTGGATGTGCCTTAATTGGCCACAGCAAGAGTGTCCTGTGCCACCCTGCCGGGGCTGTGCCTGCAGCGACCGGGAGCCGTGACCCTGTGTCCCTGTGTCCCTGTGTCCCCCAGGCCCTGAGCGTGTCCCTGCAGGGCTTCCTGCACAGTCTGGTCTACGGCTGGATGAGGGAGAACTTCCGCCGGGAGGTGCTGGCCCGGAGCCTCTCCCCGCAGAGCCCCGGGAGGCTCAAGGCTTTCTACGACTCCCTGGGGGCTGCTCCCTGAGCCCCCACCCTGGGCGCCGCTCCCTCAGCTCCCACCTCACCCCTGGGGGCCGCTCCCTGAGCCCCCACCTCACCCCATTCCCAGCGGGATTTGCACATTCCCAGCAGCTCAGGGAATCCTGGAATGGTTGGGTGTGAAGGGACCCCAGAGCCCCTGCAGGGCCACCCCTGCCATGGCAGGGACACCTCCCACGGCTCCCGGTGTCCCGGCAGGAGCCCCGGATGCCCGGAGCGGTTTGGGGAGGGCCCAGGTGGGGCTGGGCGGGTCCCACAGAGCTGGAGGCACCTGCAGCCCCTCCCTGCTGGAGACCCCCAACTTCCAGCCCCTGCTCCGTGCAGAGAGCAGATCCACAGGGATGGGGCACGGAACCCTGGAACCACTGAGGCTGGAAAAGCAGCTGTGGCTGCCCCTGGATCCCTGGCAGTGGCCAAGGCCAGGCTGGACACTGGGGCTGGAGCAGCCTGGGACAGTGGGAGGTGTCCCTGCCATGGCAGGGGTGGCCCTGCGGGGGCTCTGGGGTCCCTTCCCACCCAGCCATTCCAGGATTCTGGGATATTGGGGTTGCAGGAGGTGGGGTCTGGCCTCCTTGGGAGGAGTGCAAAGCTAAAAATACATCCTTGAGTCAGAATTCCTGAAGGAGGGAGTTTGGGCTTTGAGGAACAGCTCCAAGAAATGGTGGAGTCCCCACTGCAGGAGGGGTTTCAAAGCCCTGTGCATGTGGCACTTGGGGACATGGTCGGGGTGGCCTTGGCAGTGCTGGGAACGGCTGGACTCGATGGGCTCCAAGGTTTTTCCAACCCAAATGCCTCTGTGGTTCCTTGGGAAGGGCAGAGGGACACAGAGCCACCCACAGGAGCAGGGCCGGGCACTGTGAACGCCCCGGGAAACGGGGATGGCCACGAGTGACCAAGAGCAGAGACAACACTCCCAATAAACGTCCCCAGCCTCCACGCCAGGACCCAGCTTGGCTCCAGGGTTTTTTTAAACTATTTCCCACTTTGCAGGAGGGTTGGGGCCTGCACAGACACACCCAGGGTACGACAGGATTTACACCCTCCCAAAGGATACTGCTCAGAATTCCCTGCTCCAGCAGGGCCACGGGCACTGAGACACCCAGCAGCCTCCTGCTGCTCCTGCCTGGCTCCAGAGGGGAAATTCGGGAAGAGTTCAGCCCCCCCGAGCCCCCCAAGCCCTCCCCAGCCCCGAGAACAGGCAAGGACCGATGGAAATGGTGCAGCTTCCACTGGGAGCACTGGGAGCACTGGGAGCTGCCCCAGCTCAGGGCAGGAACAATCCAACAATCCCACCACGAGCAGAGGTGCTGGGTTCGACCCCTTCACGCTGCCACATCCCTCCCAAACCCTTCTTTTAGGCTACAATTCCACCCCTGGCCGGACCCCCCGGTGGTGCAGCGCGGTTTTGGAGCGATGGTCCCAGCGAATGCATTCCCGGGGCAGGAAGGGGATCCCGGGGCAGGAGCTGCCCCTGGAGGCAGAGCAGAGCAGAGCCCCGCTCCCGGCCGTTCCAGCTCGGCACAGGCGGCAGCAATCAGCTCCTCCAGCTTTTATTGGGAAGGGGCTGCCAGGAGCTCTGCCAGTGCCCGGGCAGAGCCCCAGCCCCGCTGTGTCCCTGGAGCTCAGGCCGGGTTTTAAGCGGAATAAATGGGATTTGGGGCCAGCTCCACCCAGCAGCCATTCCCAGGCACTCCGGGGAGCTCTGATCCCTGCGGATGCTCCAGCCCCTCCTCCGGCTCTGCCCTGGAGAAACAGAGCAGCGTTCCATGTCCAGCAATTCCTCCTGCTGCTCCCCGCGGCTGTCCGGGGACAGGGATGGCACTGTCACCTCCTCGTGGTCCTCAGGAGCTGTCCCGAGCACAGCGGCCCGCAGGGCTGCTCCTGCTGCTCCCGCGGGATGGGGCCGGAACGCCGAGGATCCAAGCACGGACAAGGAGGAAGCGCTGCCCGGAGCCCTGGGGTCCCTCCTGCCCCGCCGGTGCCACGCAGGGGACACTCCCGCAGGGGACACGCCCGCAGGGCCAGCCCCAGCCCAGCTCCGGGAGCGGAGCCCGGCTCCGCCCGCGCTCCGAGCGCCCCCGGTGTGATCCCGGTACGATCCCGGCCCGATCCCGGCGCGATTCCAGTGCGATCCCGGCGGGAGCTGCTGCCCCGCGGGGGAGCGGGCCAGGAAGGGCCAGGAAGGGCCGGGAGGGGCCGGGAGGGGCCGGGAAGGTCTCCAGGAGCCCCGCTCAGGGGTGGTGCAGCACGGCCTGCAGGTCCTCGGGCAGGGAGCCGATGACGGTGTCGATGTAGAGGCTCACCCGCTGCAGGGTCTCCTCCTTCACGGGCAGGTGCTGGCACCGAGCCCTCACCTGGGGAAAGGGGATGGACACGTTCCTGGG
>WAAE01010158.1:0-35958 GCA_013400495.1 Nicator chloris
TTTTTGTTTTGTTTTTTTTTCACAAGCCTTACAGAAATTTGGTTTACAAAAGGTTTGTTTCTGTTAAAGGAATCTTCTCACAGGAAAGAAAGAAAGGTATATCTCATACCTGCCAATATGAAAAGAAATTAAACTAATAGTTCAATAACAACACTAGACTCCACTGAAAGAGTTCCAATGCAAACACTTATTTTCATTTTTACATTTGTCAGGGGGTAAGTTTTTTTACACTACCAAAAGAAGCATAAAAGCATTTCCTAGTTTTCTGATTAAAAATATGTTTCAGAAATTAAATGAGTGAATCCTTAGAATGCCAGTACCTCAAGAATTTTCTTATTTCTTTTCAAACTACATGTGCTCAGGTTTTTCAATTTCTTTTGAATTTGAAAAGCAAAGCTTGAACCAAAGAGGCAAGACACAGTAGTAATGACATCTTACTATTTCGAATTATTAAGGCTGTTAAGACGTTTTCCTTTAGGATGACGTGTTCTCATGTGGCAGAGTTTTGCCATTAGTTCAGGTGGAAGAACAGGTACACCTGTTTAATCACATGCCTTTGACAAGTGCTTCATTGCTTCTGTTCCTAACAAACCCCACTGACCCACACACAGGGCTGCAGGCAATAAAGCCCTCAGCAGAGGTGGCTGGCTGACTGCTCAGAAATCAGCATCCTGTGGAGTTGATTCAGGGGGTTTTCTTTGCTTGAATGTTATGACATTGCCACTGACTGCTAACCTGAATGTCACAGGAAGAGTTATGCTGGGAAGTTATTTCAGAGCTATATTTTGACATGTTGTTAAGTTATTTCAGAGCTGTATTCTGACATGTTGCTGTTATATTTCTGCAAAGTGTAGTTGAACTTGCTTAACATAAGTATCTGAGCTGTCTGGCTTTCTTTGCCATCTTTCTAAAGTTTGCTTGGTACTACAGGCAGTTAATAAGGTGTGTTTAAGGACAGTTTGGCTACAGACGTGAATTTTTCTTGCTATAGTGACTTCAGAGTACCTACACCGTCTTAAATATCAAGGGTTTGGGAAAAGAGGGTGTTTATTTAGGGTAGCAATTTTGGGCACTGAGTATGGGGACTTCAAGTGTTTTGAGTATTTTGTAGTTTTGGACATCTACTATGTGATATAACTGAGGCATAGGAATTATGAGGTCTGTAGAATGTTCTGTCTATGAACACAATAGAGGTTTTCTTTGTTGTAATAGTTTGCAACACAGAAGGATTTTTTCTTTCTTGTGTAAATCATAAACTACCTCTGTAAGCTGTTTTTAATTCTAAGCTTTCTGGTTTTTACTAACTGAGACCAAGTTTATTCAACAGATTTTCTGTGATACAAAGTACACTTTATGAAATCTAGTAGTACTTTTTTTTTAAGTTTGTCTGGATCAAAGCTAGGGGCTTGTTGATTGTGACAGGATTAGCTAAATCTGCAGAGATAATAATGCAGAGTGATACAAATTACAGTACAGTATAGATTATGGCTTGTTTACCTGTCTATGGTCTTCTCTGTAGGGTTGGTTTGCTAAAAACTTTTGCAATGCTAGAATAAAATCTTCAATTAAAAACTAGTACTTTGTTTTACGAAGTAATTTGGACTATTTGTTGCTTTTTTTCCTTGCTGACTCTTACATTATGGACAGGTGCCCAATGTCCATCATTAGTTTTCATCTAGCAAAATTATCAGACCAAGTTTGAGTTTTACATTCTTGGCTTTTAGCACTGCAGTAAGCATTTAAAAATATTCCAGATTATATTTTATGTAAGAATAACTGAACACAAAACATCTATAAAAGGGTCTACACCAGGGGTATGTGAACAGATCATTGCATCAAATCCTCATGCACATAAGCACGTGGTGGACATAACTAAAACTTCCAGTGTTGTTTCTGAAGCTCTGTCTGGTGACATAAATAAAACTTTCCATTTTGTTTCTGAATTAGTTTTAGTCTGGATGACTCTAGTATCAGTTGTCATTTTCTTCATTGTTATCTCTTCAAAGCAGAACTATCTGCCCCCAAACTTGTCCTATGTGAACAGAAATCTAGAGGATTTCAGATCACCACAACAATTTATGTGCTCTCATTATAATGACCTGTTCAGAATTATAAAAAAAAATAAAAAGGTGCATTGCCCTGTAACTTCCAAGGTTGTCTGCAGGAGCCTCAGGACAGTTACCAGTCATCTCTGAAGGTGTCCTATATGCAGGAAAAGAGAAGTAAATGCAGTTTAAAGGCTGTCACAAGAGGTTGTCTGAAGTCTTTATGGAAGCTGGCAGTGTAATAACATCACCTGCCTCTTGGTGATGATGGAGCGGATTGGCCTTTCTTTAGAATAATGTAGTGCATGCTAAAAAGGTACAAGTTTACAGCTCAACTAGAAAAACATGAGCTGCATAGTTGTTCAATAGGTGACAATCTGTAGGATGCATAGGGACAGATGACATTCTCTATACATAACTTCTGTTAAAAAGTAGAGGTTATTTCTACTTCTACAATAAAAGAACTAAAAAATCTTCCATTTAACCATGCTAAGATGTACAGCAGAATTTCCAGGAGCCTACCAAACGGGGGAAAAGGTGGAAGGCTTTAAATGAACAGTTGACAACACAGAAGTCAGTTTTGATGCAAGGAAGAACAGAATGACCATGAAGATTTTGGGAACAGGAGGAAGAGCAGACTGTACAATGAATTCCAAAGAAGCAAAGGCTGTGAAGATCCTCTAACTGAGTTTGCTGAGTTAGCTGGTGCATCCCAGCCTTTCTTCTGGAACAGGAATTAGGTGATGTGTTGACTGAGCAGAGATATACAAATACAGTTTAGCTGTTGATAATTTTTCATCTCTGCTGTTTGTAGTATTCAGACTTAAACAATACTCTAGAATCCAAGCTGAGAACCTGATGAAAGTTCATCATTCTCATAGTCTGGTGGATCCTGGATTAAAGAACTGTGAATTTACAGGGAAAAAAAAAAAAGAAGGAAGTATCAACATAAATTACAGGTTATGTGTCAATGCATGCTGTAAATTCCCTTCATTAGTACTTGTTCATGCATTCTGGGCAAGAGCTTAATAGAATACAAACAGAGAAAGGAATAAGAAACCCATAAAATTATGGTAGATAATAGTTTGTATCCAGTCAAAAGAAAAAAATCTCTGCATCATATAAATGGATGATGTGTTTGTTTCCAGCAATCAATTGCATTTTTGGTTTTGGAGAGGAATATCAGACTCCAAGGTACGATTACAAGTTCCTTGGAGGGAGGATTTTCTCCAAAGAATTGTTTAATATTGTGTCTCAAGTTTAGCGTGCAATGAAAATACATTGACAGTGCTTACACTTTGAAACTCAAAGCAAACTATTTTGGAATGAAAGTCTTGATTCTCATGTCAGGTGTTATCTGGAGGTATTTCATATTATCACAAAAGAATTTTTCATCATACATTTTACTGCTTTAGAGTCAATAATTTTTTAATGAACACTTGAGTGTCTAGATACAAAATAGCATAGTGGCATTTTAAAGACCTTTTGATACATTTGCATTTCCTACCTTTTGCTGCATAGGTAAAAATTATAGGAGTCCATAATGAACAATGAGATAGAAAAGAACAGTGGTGAGAATACTGAATAGCCTTACAAGGCTACAAAGTGATTTTTTTAAAAAATTATTTTATGCTTTGCGGGTCTGATGTGGAGATAGACTGCTTTTTTATTTGAGGTTTGTGTGTCCTTGGTGACTACTTGCTATTTGTTGGGGTTTTTTATACTTTTCAGACTACCATGAAAAGTGAACTACCTTGGGCCGGGGGCAGGGGAAAAAAGGTCAGTAAAACAGAGCTATATTGCACACTCAGTATCAAAGACAGCAAAACAGTTCAAGCATCATGGAATTTTAATATGCTCCTTAAACCAAAGCATCAAAAGAAACCATTTTAGAGTTCTTTTTCATGGTGTTTATGAAAAGGAAAGTTTATATATGAGGAAAGGCTTATTTTTCTAAGTAGGAGTTTTGACTGGTCTACCTGAAGAATGCAAACACTATTTTACTTCACTTGGGAATTATCAGTTCATGCACAATAGAAATGTGTGCAGCAGACGTGCAGTCATGGAAACTGCATGTGTCAGTCTGGGATGAAATTATGCATCTTGTGTGCGGATGGGTGAGTTTTGCATTCAAATGAAGAACAGAACGCTTTATCGATGGCACAGGGTGTACGGTGGCAAAGCATTCATTCAAGTTCCTTCTTAGAATTGCTTTGTTGGCACAAAGTATTTGCTCATCATTTTGAAGTTTCCAGAAAATATTTAGTGTGTACCTACTACAAATGAGTCTGGTAGTATTTTTTTTCTGCTTTTATTCTTTTCCCATAATGTAAAAATTTCCAAAACCTGATACTGCAAGGAGAATTGTGCTTGCAGAATAAAGGTTGAATTAATAAATCAAGACATTCAGCAAGGATTTGAAAGGGCTGAAGCATAAATCTGAACCTGGCAAAAGTGCAGTGCTAACTTGGACAATAAAAAAACACATGGATATCTTCCAGGCCCCACAGAGAGAAAACGTGTTCTAAACCAATTGCCACTTTCTTCAAATAGCACCTGGTGTTGTCAGTGAGAATCAAGAGGCAGAGACCGTGTTCCTCAACAGCAGAGTGTTAAACACCATCAGATTTTCTGGGTGAGAAGAAAAAGGGCAATCCCCCCAAGAGCTGTCATAGGTTTGAGGTGACACTGACCCTGGGGAACCTAGCCAGGCATCTTCCATTCGTGGGGTCATGCCTGCCTTTGGAAAAGTAGTGGGAAGAGGGTTGGAAAGTGAACACTGGAAGACTTCTCCAGACAACTGCCCTTCATTCAGTCAGGTCTGTCTTTTTTAGAAGTAATCTGGTATGGAACAAATACCGAGTACTTCCTTATTTTCTTCTTTCCATTTAATATGAAAGAAAAAAGTTTTGAGGAGGCTTGAGAATTTGAAAATATTTGGATTGCATGTCTTTAAATTTTTTTTCTATCTGTTTGAGGCTGAAATTTAATGACTCAAACAATAGGCTATTTTGAAAAACAATTCAGGTGCTTTGTTGATGATGCACGGTAACAGCCCAGGTGCAGAGGCAGCTGTCATGTCTTTGATCAACCATCAAAGACCCCCCCAAATGCCCCCAAACTCATTTCTGGAAGGACCAGGCATGATCTGCAGTGTTGTGTCAGACATTTTAAAATTCCCCTACCCCTCAGCAGATTCAGCGGTTCCCAGCTGAATCTAAACATATATTAATCCATTGAACTGTGTATTCCATGGACTTCTTCCATCCCTGACTGATCAAGACTGCTGCCATCACTTTGACCAATGGATGTCGAAATTGCAGCAAACAAGTCTCATTTCTGGATCCACAGGTGGTCATGCCATCCTACTGTCTTTTCCGTTTTTTCTTTTCCATTCCTTCTTTTCCTTATATATTTTCTTATTTTATGTTTTTATATGGCTCCATTTCTAAAGAAAATAACCACAATGGCTACATACCTCTTTTCCATTGCAACCAAATTGTTCTGAAATAAACCTGCCATGTACATATTTATAACCGCCAGTCATTTAGTGTCATTTTCCTCAAATCTGTCCCAAGGGATCTATTACTACAAAGAGCCTCAGTTACCCTGCCATCAGGGGCAGGTCATAACACCATCTCTTTTTTTGGAAATAAATCCTTTTCCTATTTATTTTTTCCTTTTGCCATGAAAAGCACTGTAACAGCATAGGCATTTCACCATACTACTTTAGAGTTAACTCTTTAGCACGGTCTAGAGCCTGTCCTTTCATAGAGGCAGTATATGCTTAGAACTAACCTCCGGAGCAGTTGTCTCTCAGCAGGACAAATTAGAAGTTAAAGAGTTAGCTACATTTAATTAGCCATATAAATTGAGCTAATTTTCATTGTGAAGAAAAAAAAAAAGAAAAAAGAAAACAAACCTACTAAAACTGGCAGTGGTCAGAGTGCATGAAATTCTGCTCCAAAAAGCTCTACATGGACTAGCTTATTATCAAGTTAGTGTTGACACTTTTTAGGTGCAGTATTCCTATGGTTTGAAGGTTTAGGAGCAGGAGCACATTGCTCACACCTCAGCTACTCCTGAGTTCTCTGGAGAAGGAGGACCCTGTCAGATTCACCAGTGAAGAAATGCAGCTGAATGGCTTATGGGCCTGTCTTCTTAAAATACCAGTGGGGCTTCAATGCTGCACCTTGTGCTGGATGCTGAGCCAAAGTCCTGTGTTCAGTGTCACTGAAGTCACTATTGTAACCTCGGCAATAAACAGAGAGTAGCTTCAAGAATTGGTACCTTTCATACCAAGGACTCATTAGGGGGTGTGTTAGAAGAAGAATCTTCATGTGGTGAATTATCTCACAATGATTTGCTTTGAGTTAATTTTTACAGAATCACAAATATCTGATAAAAATGCAATAGACGTGTATCTCTTCAGGACTCTGTGGATAACATTACCTTTTTTATTAACAGTTTCATCAGTTTCATTCCTGATGAAGTGTTTCTTTGAAAACTTTAATAGCTTATTTCCTCAAGTATTCCTTGTGTCTAAGTGTGCTGGGATAGAGCTAACTTTCTTCACCATGGCTAGTATGGGCTGTGTTTTGTATTTGTGCTAAAAACAGTCAGCAGTTGTTATTGCTGAGCAGCACTTGCACAGAGCCAAGGTCTTTTCTGCTTTTCATACTGCCATATTGACACCCTTGGAGGTGTATAGAAAATTCGAAAAGACACAGATGGGACAGCTGACCTCAGCTGGCCAAAGGGACATTTCACACCATATGGTGTCAAACTCAGTATATAAAGACAGGGGAAGAAGGGGGGAACATTTGGAGGGATGGCATTTGTCTTCCCAACTCACTGTTACATGTTTTCATTTTTCATAGAATATGCTTTGTTGGAAGGGACTCGTCAGGAACCAAGTCCAACTCCTGGCCCTGTGCAGGACACCCCAAGAGTTACCACCATGTGCATAAGAGCTTTATCCAAACACTTCTTGAACTCTGTCAGGTTTTGTGCTGTGACCACTTCCCTGGGGAGCCTGTTCCAGTGTGCAGCCACCCTCTGGGTGAAGGAGCTTTTCCTGTTATTTAACCTAATTCTCCCCTGCCTCAGCTTCATGCTGTTTCCTTGAGTCCTGTCACTGATCACAAGAGTAAAGAGACCAGTACCTGCCCCTCATCTTCCCCTTGTGAGGCTGTTGAAGACCACAATGACATGTCCCTTTAGTCTCCTCCAGGCTGAACAGAAGTGAACTCAAATGTCATACAGCTTCCCCTCCAGACCCTTTACCATCATCATGACCCTCATCTGGATGTTCTCTAATAGCTTTATGTCTTTTTTATAGTGTGACACCCTAAACTGCACACAATTTTCGAGATGAGGCTGCACCAGTGCAGAGCAGAGCAGGAGAATCTCCTCCCTTGCCTGAGTGGTGATGTTGTGCCTGATGTCCCCCAGGACACAGTTGCCCCTCCTTGCCAAGGCACTGCTGACCCATATTCATCTGTCATTCCCCATTCTGTACACACAACCAGGGTTGGCCCACCCCAGGTGCAGAATCCATCATTTGCCCTTGTTAAGCTTCACAGGGTTGGTGATTGCCCATCTCTCTAATTTGTCTGGGTCTCTCTGCAGGGCCTCTCTGCCCTCGAGAGAGTCAACAGTGTCATCAGCANTGCAGGTTTGGCAAGCAGGATTTTCTCCTGTTGTGCTAGCTGTGATGGAACCCTGCTTTCCTGGAGATAGCTGAACACCTGCCTGCCCATGGGAAGCTGTGAGTGAACTCCTAGTCTTGCTTTGTTTTTTGTGCATGGCTTTTGCTTTATCTTCTAAATTATCTTTAACTCAACCCAGAGTTTTCTCACTTTTTGGATTTTCTCTAATACCAGTAGTGATGGAGTGAGCAAGTTGGCTGCATGGTTCTTAATCACTGGCTGGGGTTAAACCACACAGGACTAGGTTATACCTAGGTTATAGCTGCATGCCTGGATGATGCTGTGGTTACTACATGTCAGCAGAAAAAATGAAACATTTAAATTCAGCTAGCCCAGTGACAATAGTAGGAATGTTAGCTGCAGCTCACTGCAGCACCCAGAGTGTGTTTCTGAGGTCCATGTAATTTGTGTCCCAGAAATGTTTTTGCATATATGAAAGCTGATGCTGTTGTACCTTCACCATTAAGGTTGGTGTATCCCCATGTTATACTGGGATTTCATTGTGTGATTCACAACACAAATGACACGTCAGCACCCAGACCATGTTCTATGACAAATTTTGTCCCTGCTCCCGTGTATTGGCATGTGTTTACAGGTGGGAGAAGATTCAGAATCAAAGCCTTTAATAAGGCAGGCTAAATGCCCAGCTGTATTATTCTAGGATGACCCTTCCATTTAACTGTAAAATTTCTGAAAGTGCCATGTCGATTGCACTGAGAAAAGCAATGGGTTTTTTGGGTCGCAAAGTGGGATATCTGCTATGTAAATGTTGCTAATCAAGGACTGTTAAATAGTGTATTTACGCAGTTAAAGTACTAATACATAACTTAAGTGGGGATAATTTGTCTAAGAGTCTCAGCAAATTATTTCTAAGAAATTATTTCTTTCACAGAGCATTAGCAATCATTGCAGCTTCACCAAACACAACACCATTTATTCTGTCCTTTTCAAGCTGTGTAAAATCACTCCAAATCAAGTCTTCTTTATCTGAAATAAGAATAATAGCCTAGATTTGTGAGAAAGAAGTACAAGAAATTTACAGGCCTCATTTCTCTTGTAAGATAACCTTTAAAAAATTAGCATCTAGCTGCTCATTTATGCTGATGGATATTATATTTGGAATTTCACAGTCAATCAAGAAATTGAAAACAGATATACTATACAATAAATGGGATGATACCAAACTAAAATGCAGTCAATTTAAGAAAATTACTCCTAAGTATTTTGAGGAGCTGTATTTTTGAATACTGCTGCTGATTGTTCTATTATTATTATTTATTATTATGTGCTTTTGTGGCATTTTCTTAGTTTTAAATGTTCTCCTCACTCCTAAAGCTTTGTGAAAAACTGTAGCAAGTAAGACAGAATATTGACTGACAGACCACATATGTAAGAGAGAAATTGGTGCCATTAGATAGTTCAGTCGATTGCATAAGTGAACAAAGTGAAATAATATACTGGTAATGTTATGAGTGATGTGGCATGGAGGAGAAAAATATATTTCAGACAAAAATCATGATTGTTAAGTTGATGGCTCATGATTGGCATGTTTTTCTCAGCTTTGAAAGAATATTATTTCAATACTTTACCAGGAGGAAATGGGGGTTGTAATTATTAAAAAGCCAAGCAGTGGGAGCTAATCTTATATTTCAACGTGAACAGACATACTTGTTGCTTTCTTGAATGCGTGGAAAGTGAATTACAGTAGTGGATTATTTATATTAATTTGATTTCTTTATTTTTATATCCATGGAATTTATTCCTTTCATTCTTTCCTTGTATTTTCTTGGTTTCTGCTTCTGCTTTTTCTTTATTTTCTTTCTTCCAATGGCCCTTGGTCTATACTTAGTTTTGTCATGTAAGCCATGGTATTCTTCTTTGAAACAGATTGCTCTGGGACATATTAGGGATATAGATCTGAGATTCACTGTCAAGTGTTAACATACTGTCACCTAAAAAGAATGAATGTAATTTTACATGTTCTAGTTAAAGTGTATTCTAAAATTGGATCTTTTTTCACAACTGTTCTTCGTTCCATTGTCTGTTGAAAATAGGTAAACCTTCCTTCGAAGTTGCCCCTTATTTTGATCTCAGCATAGATCAAATTAAATACATGCAAGCAAGTTTATGAACTTTCTACACTTTTATTTTTTATGCTTCTCCCTTTATGTTACTCCAAACGCCATTAAAAGAGTACATTTCCTGGGCAAGAGCAGAATGTACTATATTCCAAGGCAACTTCAGAACCCTGAGTGATTACCAGGCCACAATGAAGGTTAATGATCAATAACTACTGAAACACAATGAGATGGGCAGAGAAGAACCATCTGGAATTCAGCAAGGGCAAGTGCAGGGCCCTGCAGCTGGGGAGGAATAACCCCCGGCACCAGCACAGGCCAGGGGCTGACCTGCTGGGGAGCAGCTCTGTGGAGAAGGACCTGGGGGTCCTGGTGGCCAACAAGCTGTCCACGGGCCAGCAGAGTGTCCTTGTGGCCAAGAAGGCCAGTGGGATCCTGGGGGGCATTAGGAAGAGCATTGCCAGTGGGTTGGGGGAGGTGATCCTGCCCCTCTACTCAGCCCTGGGGAGGCACATCAGGAGTGCTGTGTCCAGCTCTGGGCTCCTCGGGACAAGAGAGACAGGGAGCTCCTGGAGCAGGTCCAACAGAAAGCAACAAGGATGATTAAGGGACATGTCTCTTATGCAGAAAGGCTGAGAGAGCTGGGCCTGTTCAGCCTTGACAAAAGATGAGTTAAGCCACTGGTGAAAGGGGAAACATCAGGCACCAATGCTGGAATAGGTCAGGGAGGAGGTTAACAGTGGAGCATTTCAGTAATGGTTTTCAGACCAATCTGCTTAATGACATGAAAAATGTTACCTTCTTACCAAAAAGTGTTTGGCTGCTGTCAACAAATGACATTTCACTTAGAAAAAGTTAGAAAACCTTGACAGTTCATGAGAATAAGGGAGACATAAAAGCACAAATGCATATTAAAAAGAACTGAGTCAATTTCTGACCAAGCCAATATCTGATTTTGAGGGACTGGACCCCAGTCTCTGCTCCTACTGGAGATCTGTTCCAAAAGCTCATTTAAATCCATCTTTGAATTTCTTGTCTGTTTTGCATCAGTTTAAGACATTTGATCTAATGTAAAAATGTCTAATAGTCCCACCCACACCCCCTCCGCTCATCATTTATTTCTCCCAGTTATTTAAAGGGAAATAATTCCCTTCTGGTTTTGTTTTTCATGGACTGAGGCTCTGTTTATTTTCAAGATTACTTCATAGTTTTCTGTGGCTGTTAAAAGTTCCCTCTGTCCTTTACTGACTGTGGAGAACGAAAATCTGTTGAAGTGAATGAGGTTTGCACTGTTACAGAGTACTTTAATATCTCTCTTTTTTCTGCTGAGGTATCTCAGCTGTTGTAGTCTAGAATAAAATTTGCCTTTCTCACAGCTGTAGTGCGTTGAGGGCTCATAGCAATCATCTGATCAGCTAGCACATGTGGATCCTCCTTCTCCAGAGATCACTAAAATGCTGAGAAATACCCTAAATAGAGCACTGTGGCATTCCTATGGTTTTATGATAAGTATGTGTAGCAAGGGACTGGAGAAAACTTTATTAAAACCACTTCTAGAAAAATATAAGCATTAATGAAAACACTATGGAAGGCAGCGTTTCAAACCATATGCCCTAAGTTTTTAAGTGATTTTTCTCTGCTAATAATTTCTAGATGTAGATGTAAATTATTCCTAGTTGTTTGTTAAAAACAAACAACAAACAACAAACAAAACACAACAAAGAACAGCTGAGCAACATTAACTTTCCTTCACCAATGCTTCAAAGCATGCCAAAATACCTTGTTTGGATGGCCAGAATAATATGCAGATAAGGTGCAAGTGAAACTGGCTTGACTCCATATAGCCGGGGGTAAAGGGAACAGGCTGCTCAGGGAAGTTGTGGATGCCCTATTGCTGGAAATGTTTAAGGCCAGGTTGGATGGAGCTCTGAGCAACCTGGTCTACTGGAAGAAGTCCCTATCCAATGCACAGGGGGCTGGAACTAGATGATCTCTAAGATCCTTTCCAACCCAAATCATTACATGACACTGATTTTAAAAGTACTGATGACTAGCACCATGTAAAATTCATCTCTGCCAGTTAACAGAAGTAAGGAAATTAGTGGCATTTCTTTACTACATACGTTTAAAGTGCCTGTAACAAAATACATCTTTTTCAGGCTTGAACAGTAGTTTCTAAAATCTTTTTCTTTCAAAGGGAATCCTCAAAATTCTCAAGGAAATATGTGTGCTTTTTTTCTGTAAGTGAAACCTCAGGAAAAACAGAAAGGCTGAAATAGAGGATGAAAGGTACAGGAGCAGGACTGTCTGCCTGCAGTGTCTGAAGAACATCCTGCTTTGGGTATTTGGAAGCATTTCTTCATTCACAGCAGGTTTAAAAGTGGAGGCTGTGTCCAAGGGGCCAAAACCCTCAACCCAAACAATTCAAACTTCAACTGTTTTACAAAAGATGCCAAGATCCTTTCTGCTGTGCTCTGAACGGATTCCCAGAAAGGCTGTATATGGCCTGCACACAGGGCAGAAGTGAGAATGATTTTTGCAGATGATCCATAATATATGGATTCATATTTTCCAGGCAGGTGACAGCATGCAGAGACCTCTCTCATTTCCTTCCATAGCATTCATTCTCTCTAATAGGTTAATAGTCTATTCAGAACTGACTGCCACATCTTGATGGAAAATATTCTGTATTATTAGATAAAAATCTATCTTCTCATTAACTCTCAAAAGAGTTCAGTTTAGCAGATGATATTATTTTCATCAAACAACACAGAATATGATGATATTTGGGTTGGAGTTTGTTCGTTAAACTATGACAAGATTTGTTTGGTTTTTTCCTCCTTGTCTTTATATGCAGATTCTGTGAGATTTATTTCTTCTTTTTCTCTTTCTCCTCAGAATTTTGGTAGGTGAAGATGATTGGTGAAAAAATGATTGACCAATTTTTTTTTGAGTATGTTACATTATTAGGATAAATTGTAATAGATACCTAACTGTAAAAGAATCAATAGCACATTCAAGTTTTAAGGAACAGAAAAGCTGGACTATAAGAGTTTCATTTTGGCATTTCACAGGGATTGAGTAGATGAAAGCAGATTAAAAATATTACGAGAGCACAAGCCATCTGAAACAGTAAGCCAGTAGGAATCACTAGAAAATTGCTTTATTGATAGACCTCTTTAACAACAGCTCAAACTTAGAGGAAAGTAGTGTTTTAAAAATCTTTCTACAGTTGAACAGAAGAAAAAAGCTTTTTTTGTAAAAGATGTCTTCTACCTAATAATCAGAAAAACGTGACATACGAGTTCAACAACAAGATATTATCAAGATCATCAAATGAGTCAGGTAGTCAGACATGAGAAACCAACATAAAGTAGGCAGGGCATATTTTTGGCAGAAGTGAATTGGAAAATAATGCTTAGTAAATTAATGCTTCTCTTTTCTTCCAAGAAAATGAAACATAACACTCCTCAAAATTATATTTATGGAAAATCTGTGTCATTTGACCACACAGTACTGTTTGAACTGCTTGCAGCCATACTCTGTCATGGTAATTTCTCACATATGATTGTTTTTCAAAGCTTAGTGAGTCTCCTCCCCTCTCTATAATATTTTTATTTTTCTAATTCATGTACAACTTCAGAATTTCTTAATTCTAAGCTTTTTATAATGGATTGTTTTCTCTTCTGATTTCATTGCTTAAATCCAGGATTTAGGTTTATGATCAGTTTAAGAAAAGTGACAAAGTCATGATGAAAACAGTAGGAGTTAAAAAGTTACTTCCATTAGGGTCAATTATATATCTTTTAAATACTATACATGTGACAGACTGTTACTTGCTTCCATGGGTAATGTAAAAAACACCCCTAAGATAACCTATCCATAAATTCAAAGCCCCATAAAATGCAAAAAAGACAGTGAGTAATCTGCTTAAAGATCCTCAGGAACCTCTTAACTTCTTTAGTTCCATTAAAACATGCTGGATTTTATTCCATTCATTGCTGTGTTCTATCTGGTTCTGGTTGAATTTGATATTGAAACATGTAGGTATGATAGAATCACATGAAAATTGCAGAAACCCATATAGGAGTATTAAGAATTTCCTCTTGCATCCTGAGAAGTTTGTCTCCTTTCCCAAGCAGCAGCCTCAACTGCTTTCAGATTAAAATAGAAGATGCCGACGAAAACTTCTCCAAAGACATTGTAGACTTCTCATTTTAAAACTCTTCCTTTAAAGTTAACACATGTGATATCTTCAGCTGTTATCCTAAGACATTTGAGCCAAGGTGTAAGAAAAAGGACAAAGAATGGCCCACTATTGTCAGTGACATATCAAGAGAATGACGCCTCAGCCTCTACTTAAAATTCTTTGTAACGCAAGCAAAGGCAGAAGTAATTATAAATGTGTATTCACTTATTAAGATTTATTCTTTTCAAATCTCTCTAGGATTCTAATTGCCTTTTAACCTTGATGTCCTTGTATCATAAACACTGAGCCTCTTTTTGCTCACAGAGCAAGGGTTTGACATCTGTAAAAAAGTCTAATTCTACGGTTTTGGCATATAGCTCACAGTGCGAGGCTAGCAAAGGCTGTCTGCTGTCCTTTAGAGCCAGGTACAATTCCTATCAACACATTACATCCTTAAAACTACTGTCTCACTGGTTGTATGGGCTTGAGAATAGATCTCTAGTAACTTTCAGACAGGAAAAGAAGGATCAGGTTACTAAGACCAAAATATCAGGCAACAGAGTTTCATAAGCAGGCAGAGGACTCTTTCTGTTAGCAAATGGCCCTGGGCGTGTGGAAAACCAGTTGTTTCCTGGCCTTACTGAAGACAGGGCTTATACTGTGACAGGCAATCACATTTGTCACTTCTCACCTCTTTCCATGTCTAAAGGTCAACGAAAAATAGATTTATATTACAAAATCATCAATCCCAATAAATCATTAACAATCCAACAAACAAACAAAAACAAACTCACAACAAAAAATCCCCAAAAGGAGTGTGTCTATTGCCTCTAGTTTTATGTGACGGGGTAAATGCAGACACAATAGCAAAATAAAGGAGTCTTTAATCTCTTATGTGAATGAGAGGGTGTCAGAAGCTCCATGGCACGTTTCCCTATCAGTTGGCATCTGTGTTCTTTGTAAGGTATGTCTGATTAAATGATCTTTTGCAGTCCTAAGTTGCACTAGTTTTTGCCTGAGAAGTTAGACAATGTTTTTCTCTGGCTAAGAAAATAAATTAACCTACCTGATTCAGAAATATTGCCTTTGTTATGAAAAAAAGAGATGCTGGAGAGCTAAAATATACACTTACCTCAGGAAACCACATGGTGGGTTGCATAGTAAAATTCCACATGAAAATAAAACAAAATAAAATGAAAATAAAACAAAATATAATTAAAAAGCCTACCAAAAACAAACAAAAAAGAAAACATAATTTGGGGCTTTAATGTATAAATATATTACAGACTTTCTGTAACCCACCATGCACACTCTCCTGAGGGACCACCTAGTTCATTTCTACAATGTTAATAGTGGGAAAAAGTGAATATGATAATCTAGAATAAAACACTGAAGTTGTATGAGCTGAGCAAAGCTGTGTGGGTGATGGCAGCAGCAGGAGTCCACAGGATGCCAGGAAAGTCATAAAGACAGGAGCTTGGAAGGCAACTGTCATTTCCCCATGGTGTTTAGAACTACTGATTAATGGAGAGTGTTGTTAGTGTTCTTCAGGTAACCTTTTCAAGGGAAAATAAAGTCACTTTCAAACACTGTTCAGATCATTGTTTGAGAATTCTTCAGGCTGGGGGATCTCCATTAGCAATTCTGTTTATACAGTTTGGTTTATTAAATATATGCACCAAGGGAAATAATTTTCTTTTATTTGCAAACTAGACTCAAGGCACTGTAGAATGATGTCTTGTTTTAAATTCAGTGTGTAAAAATGAGGTTTCTTTATTTTAAGAGCAAGAAAGTCCCATAATTTTCAGATGATATGTCCATAACTTACCTCCATTTCTGAGGTGTCTTTTTTCAAAATACAATAAAGTCAGCATCCCTTTGGAACCCATTATGGGAGGTGTTCCCATCCAGCAAAAAGTTACCTTAAACATACTAAATTTAATGAGGTTTTTATGCAAGCATCTGTATCACTGAAGTCACCATAGCCAATGTGTGCTAAATTACACTGAATGAGGATGGGGACATTGCTGTCAGTACTCCTAGCAGACTCTAAAACAGAATTTAATCATGTATGGCTGATGCATCCATTCTGTTTTCCCGCAATCTGTTCCCTATATTTGATTAACCTTTTTAGTTGGAAGTCTCTGCCCAAATGAAACATTTAGTTCTGTGGAATGAAAGTAATACAAGTATGCAAAGCATCAGGCAGCAACCAAGGTGTTCTGCCAAACTGTTCTGCAGTTACAGCTGACAAAATTTATTTGTTTGTAACTAGAATTTGACAGGAAAACGTGTATTTGCTGAAGAAAATGTGTTTCTCAGTGGCTAAAAAATTATCCATACCATCAAAATTTGGAAAATGTTGATGTAGTATTTCATCACAAATGCTGCTTAGATACTCACATTTCCTCTTCCTTTGTGTTCATCAGACCTCTCAGAGTATTTTTCTCATGAGACATTGTAACTGGAGCTCTGATGAAGTATTTTGGTAGCTCACTGTATAACTGAGGGAAAGCAGTGAGAAAGAGCCATGAAATGCTATTTCCTAAAGTATAGTTTTAAACTATGACACTAGTTTTAAACAGGAATTTTTTTGGCAAAAATATGTCTATTTCCTCTGGGAAATGTATCTTGTCTATCTGGATGCCTGAGCCACACATATCAGAGCTAGGGGTGTTAAAAACCATCTTGTAGTGAGGATGCAGGGGTTTAAGTATGCAGTCCCTCTTGAGAGATTTGCTGATCGGTGCCAGCACCATTCACTTCACAAACCTAACAAATTAAAATAAAATCAAGCTACTAGTGTTCCTCAACATCTCTATTATTAGCTGCTAAAAGACATAGACATAGACATCTTTTTATTAAAAAGCATGAGTAGGTGGGGTTATAAGAGTTGTTTGAAGAGCACTTGGGATATCAGTTTCATTGAGCATGTGTACTGTATCTTTGAGTTTCTTAGGTTCTTTGTTATCATCTTGAAGATGTGTTTTCCTTCCACGGTTACCATCATTGTTTCACAGTGTGGTGAACAAATCCTAAGTTTGTTAAAGTGAATCTATGAACTTTATCTGCTCCTCTTGCCACTTCTCTCTCTCTCTCACTTCCCTGTATGCAAGCCACCAGGATGTGCTGCTAAAAGGCAAAACTTGTCCTCACTTCAGCATGTGGAAAAGGCTCCAAATATAGCAGAACATCAGTGGTGTTTCAGCACAGCATGTATGAGGATTTCTTTCTCCTTATTTCCTAAAGGGAATCATTCAGCATGCAGGAATTCAGTGTCACTGCCCAGGACCACCAGTGTTTTTTGGAGGGAGAACATCACCCACTCAAAGCATCTCTAGGATGCTGCTCCCCAGTGTACCTGCAGAATGAGTCCTTGCTATTTACCAATATAGTAGGTACATGAAGATGTGTCTCAGCAAATATCCCCACTAAAAACCTTGATAAATGTTTCCAATCCTAAAATTTTATACTGCACTAGGAATGGATTTAAGCTATAAAAACATTTAAATTGCATCAATTCTACTGTGTTTTGAGTTCTGTACTCCAGGGACAGCAACTATGCCCATTCGTGAATTTTCTGACCATGTGGAATTTCATCGGGGAATGTGATCTCTAAAAAAATTGTCATTTTATGGCATCAGTTTTCACAACCCTTTTTTAGGACAGCTTGTTCTCCTCCACAATATGCCTACAGGGGTGCACCCCAAAATAGAATAATAGAATCATTTTGATTGGAAAAGCCTCTTAAAATCAGAGTCCAGCCATTAACCTGTTACTACCAGGTCCACCACTAAACCATGCACCTAAGCCCCACTTTGAATCTTAGAAGCCGGGCACCTCCAAATGTGGGTCACTGCCTGCTGGCCTGAATTTAGTGGCTGAACTTGAGCCTCCCTCTCTCATGGCCCAGCTGAGGCAGTATCCAGCAGCAGTTTGGCTGCACAGAGAGGATCTTTCAAATCCTCCACATCTGAACTCCTGGGCCAGAGAGAGGGGGTTGCTGGGGACACTTGTGAGGACATGAGAGGCAAATATCCTTATCTCTGGTCGGCAACAATTATATAATCTTACTTTGTCTAAAATAACTGCTGGATCTGGACCTTTATTTCAGATCTCCTAGACTGTCCTCACCTTCAGGCTCTTTGGGAGCATAGTCAAATATTTCTGGTTACTACTTCTTTTGGAGAAATTATCTTATCCCAATTCAGGATTCTTGGGGGGGCAGGGGGGTGCATGCTTATTTTTTTTGTTGGGGAA
This sequence comes from Nicator chloris, assembly GCA_013400495.1. Taxonomy (NCBI): domain Eukaryota; kingdom Metazoa; phylum Chordata; class Aves; order Passeriformes; family Pycnonotidae; genus Nicator; species Nicator chloris. The sequence continues at coordinate 18,284 of WAAE01010158.1, forward strand.
TTTTGTTATTTCAGTTTCCTAGGTTTTATGGAACAGTAATTTCCTGCTTGGGTCTTGTCAAATCTTACTGAGCTGACTTCAAGAAGGATTAATCAAAGCCTGGCCCAAGAATTTAGCCTTTTGTCAGAAATAAATCACTATTTTGATGTTTGAAAAACAGAAAAATATTGCTGAGGAGAACTGTTCCCTTTTTTAATCTCTCTTTATGTCTGGGCAAATATATTTCTTTATTACATAAATCATATGTAATGTTCTTCCTTGCATGCAAGCAATGAGAAAATATCCTCAGGCAAGTTGTTTTTCCAAAATAATCAGCTCAGGCATTCCCCATCTGGAAAAATATTGTTATGGTACTGTGGCTTAAAACCAAGTGAGTGATGGAATGTGACTGATGTGAGCCAGTGTACCAGAAAATGTTTTTGTTTCAAACATTATACCTGGTCTTGAATCCAGTCCCAGCTTCAGTATTTTAGTCACTCAAGGGCAGACATCAAACACCTGTGCTGTCCACTCTCCTTTACTGCCAACACCATTAATTTTCCAAATGAGTCAGCAAATCTCTATTTATTCTTTAAGTGATTGGTAACACTGATTTCTAATTGAGACTGTAAAATTAAAGTTACAGATTTGATTGTCTGCTCAGAGTTCAGAACACTTCCTTGATCAGAGCTGAGTCTGACAAATTGTATAAACAAATGCAAAACAAAGAAAAAATCATATTCACAGTTCTGCAAAATGAGATAACTCCTGTGCTTACTACTTATTTGGGCTGTAACACAGGCAAGGGCAAAACATATCTGGAAGAATAAAACAAATTAAAGTCAAGGTGAAAATAAAACCTTTTCATTTTTATTTCTGAGGTGGCAAATCATTCTGAAGAGAGCAGCAGATTAAATACAGCCACAGGACAACTCATGACTAATTTGCTTAAATCAAATTAGAATTGATTTCCAGACTTCATCCACAGAAATATGTGGATATAATTTGGTGGAAATGTTATAGAAATATGTATTCTACAAGAAGCAAAGAGAATGGAGCGTTAGCATCCATTGGCCCTTGTTCTGGAATCAAGAGTTGTTTCAAAATTGTTAGTGTTCTTCAGCTAACCTTTTCAAGGGAAAATAAAGTCACCTGCTCTGGCACACCATTTTTATCATGTGCAGCCAGAGCCTGTATCAAGCCTTGAAGGAGAGAAGGCTCAGTTGCACAATTTTCTAAAATGATGGACCTCATCTAAAAAATAAATACTTTTTTCATGCTTTGTTCTGGGTTTGAATCTCTTCAGATAAGGACAAAGAATTGCTCCTTTTTAATGAAATTATTTCATTCTTCTTTTCCATGACTCATTCTAGTTCTATTTTTTTCTGTGACTCAGACCATCCGGCCTCTCAGTCTTCAATGCTATTTTTTCCTTTGTCCCTATGTATCCTTTCTTCTGTGTGAGAGTTTTGCACATGTTTTTCATGTTGTATTAACTACTTTCCACAGCATGAACAAGACTTGGCTACTAACAAGGACCTTTCAATGGTGAAAGAGATATCCCTTTTGGTTTCACAACATTTGTGAAACACATTCAAAAGTATTGAGAAAAGAATCACCCTATAGGACTTTAGACAGAGCTTCAGCACTGTATTCAAAGGTAGCATGCACAAAGGGTCATAGAATCATAAAATCACAGAATCATAGAATCATAGAATCATAGAATCACAGAATCACAGAATCACAGAATCACAGAATCACAGAATCATGGAATCATAGAATGGTTTGGGTTGAAAGGGACCCTAAAGATCAGGGTCTTTAAGGGCTCTTTGTGGGTGGGGATATTTCCACTAGACCACATTGTTCAAAGCCCCATCCAGCCTGGCCTTGAACACTCCCACAGATGGGGCATCCACAGCTTCTCTAGGCAACCAGTGTCTCACCACCCTCACAGTTAAGAATTTCTTCCTCATATCTAATCTAAACCTACTCCCCTTAAGCTTAAGGCCATTTCCCCTTTTCCTATCACTACATGTCCTTGCAAAAAGTACCATTCCAGGTTTCCTGAAGGCCCATTTCAGGTACTGGAAGGCTGCTCTAAGGTCTTCCTGAAGCCTGCTCTTCTCCAGGCTTAACAGACCCAACTCCTCTGCCTGTCCATTTCGGAGAGGTGTTTCAATGCTTTGAACATATTTGCAGCTCCTCTCTGGACGCATTCCAACAGGTCCATATTTTCCTTATATTCCAGGCCCCAGAGCTGGATGCTGTGCTCCAGGTGAGGTCTCACAAGAGCAGAGAAGATGGGCAGAATCGCCTCCTTTGCTCACACTTCTTTTGATGCCTCCCAGTTGGTTTTCTGGGCTGTGAGTTTGTGTTGCTGAGACGTGTTGAGCTTCTTGTCAATTCGACACCCCCAAGTCCTTTTGGCAGGGCTACATCCATTCTCCACCCAGCCTGTATTTGTGCTTGGGGCTGCCCCAGCCCAGATGCAGGACCTTGCACTTGGCTCTGTGGAATATCCTGAGGTCATTCTCAAGGTCCCTCTGGCTGTTGTCCCTTCCCTCCAGTGTGACAACCACACTGCACAGCTTGCTGTTGTAGACAGTCTTGCTGAAGGGCACTCAATCCCACTGTCCATGTCACCAACTAAGATGCTAAACAGCACCAGTCTCAATACCCCCTGAGGACCCTAAAGAACATTTTCTTGTAACAAACATATTACAGGTACTTATATATCTACAGATACATCTGCTAAGTTTAAAATCACAAGACAGTTTAATGGTTTAATTTTATAAAAATCTATATTCTTTTTTAAAATTTTACTAAATATTGTCAGTTGAGCCAACACAATTTTCTGATGCAGAATGCGTGAGAGGTAGAACTGAACAGGCTACAAAAGAGCTCAGTTCCAGCTAAATCAAAGTGTGAGTTATCCTTACAGTACATGAAGTGGGAGCATGGGTCATGCCTCTCACGGTGGAGCAGGCACTCTCTGCAGCCCTTGGACAGCCCACTTGGGAGCAGAAGGAAAGTGTAAGGAAGGAGGAGCATCAGAGAGGAACAGCCATGTCATGACAGACCACCAACCAGTGCTGCTCCTCACCTCACTGAAAGGGCTGAATGTGACCTGCAGTGACAGAGAGAGGAAAGGAGAGGGCTCTGTAGTGAAAGAGTGGAATCGAGCTTGGGAAAGACACAGCGATATTGGTTTCATGTCTGTCGTTTTTTCTCCCCCACTGCTCAAATTAGTAATCAAATACTTACATTAATTGGCAAATAACTTTCCCCAATTCAGGTCTTTAACCCATTATGTTAATTTGTCTTTGTCTTGCTTCTGGGTTTTTTTTACTGTTTTCTCCCCTCCTTACCATCCCATCCCGAGTAAGTGGGGCAGAGTAAGTGACTGTGTAGGGGTTTGGTTTCTATCCAGGGCTAACCTAGCACAGCAGTGTATTCAGGTCATGCAAAATTAAAGCATGTTGTTGAATGGCTGGGTGATAAAAATTAAAGATGAAATTCAGTGTTAGCAGTATTAATTAATGATCAGAACAAAGAGACAAAAGAAAAAAGCCCTAATGTTGGAATTGTTCATTCCTGCTGCTCAGTATTAGATCCTAAGGAATATCAAATAAGCACAAAATTTTTATGGTATATTCTGATCATTTACAACTGACTGTTGCAAAGAAAGTTGAGCCACATCAACAACTTGACTCTCCCAAATTGTGACCACGTTTTGGAGTACAAATACATTTAAAGAGTGGAAGTTCCAAAATTAAATTCAGGATTTCTACAGCCAAGTTAGTCCTAAACAAAGACAACATTAGCCATATTTCTCATATGACAATACCCTTTTATAAGTGTCCTACAAAGCCTGTTTTCTATCTGAGCCAGACTATATGGTGAAATTGTCTCTCTTGAAATGCATCAACAGTGATGTGATTCTGATGATTCACAATGCAGATCTCGGGCAGAGTAAAAACACACTACATAATACAGAATGTTGTGCTTCAGGGAGTGTGGCTGATAAGAGAGAAAAAAAAAACAAACTAAAACTAAACCTAAGCCAGCAATGAACTAAAGAAAATTGCCTATGAATATTTTCTTAACCTAATTTGAATTTAAATATTTTATTTTGTTTCAGTGAAAAAACTCATTTTGCTTCAGATTTGACTAGACCCAGCATACACGTCCTTATTAAATACTAAATTAATTTAAATAAGTATTGAGTTCATTAAATTTTCAATCCATTATTACATATTAGAAAGTGCCAAAATAGAGATTTTCCAGATAGGCAAAGAATTCATTTTTCCATTTATAGTTTACTGTCAGTAAAGTATCACTAGAAAACATCTGACCATGTCTCGTAATTTGGTGAGCTAATGAAAGAAGTTTAGTATTCTGAGAATTTACAGACTAAACTACTCTGTCTGTTTCTGATTCAAAGCAAACCATTATTATCTCCAGCTGTGTACCCCTACCTCTGTACTGAGAATTGTGCCTCCTTTCCCATCCTACATCCCAGTCTACTTGTGTTACTACTATCTTACCAGTTCTATGCAAAATTATTTAGGTAAAAGATAGATGGAGAAAGTAGTCATCTGAACTGGGAGAGGGAAACATCCACTTGGAAGGAGAAAATAGAAAAGACCATGATGTATGGAGTAGTAAATCAGATTAGATGTGGTAATCCCTCTGACTGTGCCACAAACCTCATCAAGTGTTGTATTTTTTTTTCAAAGACCAGACATAAAGTATTGAATCAGGTAGGTATATTTAGATGTTATGATCCAGATTCCAGACTGCTAATTAGAAGCATTCAAAAATACACCCCCAGAGTTGTACATTCAATTAGTTTCAAGATTGCTATTCCAAAACAAATTATAATTTGTTCCTTGCTGTATTTGGTATTGTGTCTCACTTTAGCAAGAAAGATTTCAGCAGGAGAAAAAAATCCCCCAAATCCCACAAGAAATGAATTTCAAGCAAAGAAATATTGCTCTGTGAGAGAAAAATGTATTGAGGTTAGGTTCAGTGAATTAATGCAGTATCAGAGTGACAGGTGTTTAGGAAACACTTAAAGACAGCAGAAGTAAATGACAGCTGTGAATGTAGCAGAGAGCAGACTCTGAGCCTGTTAACATTTTCCGCAATTAAAGGTGCAATCTATCTCCAAAGCATGCCACAAAATGCCAAGGGGGAGGGCCACCATAGCTTAATATTGCTGCAATATGTCTGATTACACAGCACCTCTCTGGGGGGTGGGACCCACGACTCTGAGCCCAGTCAGTGTTTGGTAACACCAGCAACTTCAGCGTTGAAAGGAGAACTGAGCCAGCCCTATGCCAGCCTTTTATCATCATGGTCCTGCCAAGGGAAATTTATTACCCTGCACAGGTTGTGTGCCAGGGCAAACGATCAGACAGGACATGGCCATGGACTGAGACCTTTCCAAGGGCTCCAGGGAAGCTACCACACTGTAGGCAGGAAGACATATGTCCCACAGCAGGGACATAAAAGTGGGATCTGAGAAAGGCAGCAGAGATGAAAGCTCCCTTTGGGAAATCTATATTTACTGGCAAATACATGCCCCTTCTCAACATGTCTTTGACATAACCATGCAGATTTTGTGGTGAACAGAAAGGAAGGGCATTATTCATCTGTTACAAATGAGTGCTCTCCAACAATGATAAAAACTCTTTCGTTGGTTTCCTAGTTCAATCCTTGGAAGCCCTGTCTTACACAGGAACTGAGTAACAATCAAAGAAGCAGCTTCTTTAATTTTTAATCTAATTCAAATATTTTGTTTAAAATGCATATTTTTGGTGCAGGGGAATGAAGGTTGTCAGGTGGCTTTCAAATGTGGTTACTAGAAACACAAATGTAAATGAAATTTAAAAAAAATCTACCTTCTACCAATAATGAAGCCATCAAAAAGTGTAACACTGTACACAGAAATAGATTCCATTATGCAAATGCATTGCAGAGGATCTTAATAGATGGGAGCCCCTCTGTCTCAGTCTCTGTAATTATAATGTACTGTATATAATTAAAATTAATGTAATTAAAACAGTCTCAGCACCAAGTTCAATTATGTCACTCAGATGCTGCCTCTAGACACATCAGAACTGGCACATCAGTATTATGGAGAAGATAACGCCTATATTCCTTTAGATTAATAAACAGCTGAGACCAAAAGAGGGTTAAAGGGTAAATAAAGCAACACTACAACTTTTCTTTCCTTAAAAAAAGAACAAGGGTGCTTTATCTCTTAAGAGAAACTTACAACATCCTAAACATCTCTGTTTTAATGAATATATACAATAACAAGCAGATTAAACATCTGATAAGGCAAAACCCAACAGTTAAATCCTCTAATTTAATTCTGGATGCATAATAAAGGTGTTAACATCCCATTCCACCAATTAGCCGTGTGAATAGGAAAGCTAGCAAAACCTATACCTCTGTGATCATCTGGTGGATGAACCTCAGTGCCATCAGCTTTACAGCACTGCCATTCTCAGATCTCCCCCACAAGCCATGTCTCACTCCCTGGCTGGGCAAAAAGCCCACACAGCCAGGACTGTAGGGGCCCTGCCAGGCACCTCCTCCCTCCTGCAACATCACCCAGCATCAACCACAGGCCACTAGGACATGTATGGATACACTGACCATTTTCAATGGAAATGGTAAACAGATGATCCTGCTTTTAGTAAAAATCTTGATGATATCTTCTGATAATTCTTGAAGTAGTTACTCTATATCAGCATTGATAATGTCTTTGACGTTGTCTAAAAAGTTTCTGAGATTGGAATGTAATGCCATAAGAATACCCAAGGTTTTCCAGAGACAATGATGATCTTGAAGGTCCCAATACAAGTCCTGAACCTGAAACTGTCTTTCAAACAAGATGAAAGCTATGTATTAAATTCTCAGAAATCATGAAAGACCGTATCCTATTAGCCCCTAGAACACCATCAGTTTACACGGAACCTATACTTATGTTACTGTGATAACCTTTAACATTTCTACTCTCCCTTACGTATTCAAACCCTTTTGCAACTTTTTCCTTGGCAAATGTGGGGCAATAGTTTCATTTTCTATGCACCTTTGAGGCTTCTGTGTGATACCCTCTACCTACAAGATAACTGGAAATGGATTAATAGGATAAAGCTGAACCTTATCAACAATAAAACAATTTTCAGTTCAGCAGTGCTGCCCTCTTGTCATGATAAGATGAATTCATCCCTGAGTGTGAAGTGAAACAATTTCACAGGAGAACTCATTGTTTCACAGCTATTTTGCCTCACATTTTATATCTGAAAATTGTCTTAAATTGCTAATATAGCCTAGGAATAGTAAAGGGTCTGACTTGCAAAGAGCAGTAGAAATTCAACATATGGAGTGTCTGGTCTTCTCTTTTGTATAAATACATATCCATTTCCACGGTTTTGGGTTTTTCTGTTGTTGTTGTTGTGGGGTGCTTTCTTTTCCTTATGGAAGCAGGCAGCAGGGAGAAAAATAAAAGTAGGCCACAGTAGGCTATAGGATATTTATACAGCTTAGTTGATTTTGAATGACTAAACCTAAAGAATTTCTCCACATAAATTTAAGAAATGGAGTCAGGCAATCTCAGATACACTAAGTTATTTTGCAGAGAAGGAGAAGTGAGGTACCAGATGGCACAGACTTATACCTACAGAGTTGTGGGGTGGGAGCTGAGGAACTATCAAGCAGTGTAACTTCAGTGCAGGAACAGACAGCCAAACCAGCTGAAAAATTCATGAAGAGGACAATGACAAAGAGGAGTGCAAATGGGTTTGTCAGAGATAAAACATGTCAAATCAATTTTCCCAGTAACCTGGGAAGATTTCCCAGGAATATTTTTAAGTAGCCAGTCTCCTCTCTTTCCCAAGATTAGTAATACTTTTGGCACTTTCTCACGTGACATTCCTACAAACAGGCTAGGGAAGCCTGGGCCAGACAAAATTATTACAGAAAAACTATTATAGATTTCCAAACTGTCTGGAAAATGGTCAGAGATTGAATGTCATCAGTTCATGATAAAATTCAAAGATATTTTGTGGTTTTGCAGGGTTCTTTCATTGGTCTTAATTAACATATTCGTGTTAATGATTACATATGTTAAAGACCTGTTGGGTAGAAGAGAGATTATTCTCACTAAATCAGTACATTATATCACCCTGGAACACACCACTACTATGATAGAGAGCAGCATTAAAATTCAATATGGTCCTGATATATAGGGAAATGGGCTGAAAAAGTGATACAGTTGAGCAGGAAGGGTACACATATAGCGACAAGAATAATAAATTGCATGACCCAGGATCAGGAATGATTGCCTAGACAGCAGTTCTACGGAAAAGATATGCAGTTTATAATGGATTACAAGGAAAACATGAGTCGACATTGTCACTCATTGCAAAAAGGCAAGTATCTATACTAGAACAAGCCCACAAAGGTACAGCCTGGCAAACATCGAATTTCCTTGTTGCAAAGCACATTAGTGCATTTGTGAACTGTACTTTTAACCTCTATAAATTCCTATAAAAAAAGATTTTTTAGCATTTTGAATCACAACACATATAATAAAAGTAGTACATACATGAAAAACATGGATTATTTTCTGGTTTGTGCAACATTAATGTATTTATTCACAAAATATAATTAAAAAAATACTACAGGTGATGTGTTTAAAATTGTAAAAGTTCCCCTGTTGACTTCCATTGATGATTAAATTTACATAGGTGGATATTTTACAAATTCATTTTGTTGATATGGTTTATACAGAATTCATTAAGAGACCAGGAAATAAAATGAAAACAATAATTGTAATTGTCCCCTCCCAGGCTTGTTAGTAGTAATTTCTCAAAGTATTATTGCACTTTAATTAGAAATTTGTAAAATATAGATTAGTTCATAACACTAATTAGAATTCCTGATATTTTTTCCTGATAATGAGAAACGTGAAAAAATGCATGTCACGCATTTTGTGCATCACTCTGCAACAGAGATTCCTTGACAAGCTTATGAAATTCTTATTTCGATTTTTTTTGTATTCTTTGTCATAGAAAAAAAAAGAGAAATAAATACCTCCTGCTTGGAATAATGCAGTGTCTTTACTGAAAAATACATCCATTAAAGGCAGAATACCTTAAGATCTTGACATTAGTTTCTCAGCTCACTAGTTCAAATGCTAAATCCAAATCCCACTACAGCACAAGTGGTTTATGGACATTCTGATCCTCAGTCAGTACACTGTCAGTAATAAAGGCTGAAAATGTTTGATGGTAAGTGAAGTATATTTCTTCTACAACCTTGATCAATTACCATCATATTCTACACATATGAACTCTGTGAACTGCATAGAACAGAAGGCTGGGGTGTGAAGCTTGAGGAACATCAGCCAATTATCATTATGCTTCATGTGTATTTATTTATATTTTCCACTGAGTGGACAATGAGGTGAATTGAGAACTGGCTGGATGGCAGATCCCACAGGATTCTAATCAGCGGCACAGGGTCTTTTTGGAGGCCTGTCACTAGTGGGGTCCCCCAAAGTTCAATCCTGGGTACAGTATTGTTCAACTTATCCATGAAGCTACTTGAGTGAAAGGGCAAATGCCTCCTCAGGAAGTTCACTGATGACACAAAGCTGGGAGGAGCAGCCAACACCCCAGAGGGCTGTGCAGCCCTTCAGAAGGGCCGTGACAGGCTGGAGAGATGGCAGAGAACCATCTAAAATTCAGCAAGGGCAAGTGCAGGGTCCTGCAGCTGGGGAGGAATAACCCCCGGCACCAGCACAGGCTGGGGGCTGACCTGCTGGGGAGCAGCTCTGTGGAGAAGGACCTGGGGGTCCTGGTGGCCAACAAGCTGTCCATTAACCTGGTGGCCGAGAAGACCAGTGGTAGTCTGGAGTTCATTAGGCAGAGCACTGCCAACAGGCTGAAGGAGGTGATCTTGCCCTCCTGCTCAGCCATGGTGAGGCCATATCTGGAGCAAGTCCAGCAGAAGGGTAACAATGATTAAGGTACTGGAGAATGTCTATTACAAGGAAAGACTGGGCCTGTTAAAACTCAGAAACAAGTGAGAGGACATCTCAACAATATCTGTAAGTATTTGTAGGTTGTGTCAAGAAGATGGACCCAGGTTCTTGTCAGTGGTGCCAAGCAACAGAACAAGAGGCAATGAGCAGAAACTGATGCACAAGAAATTCCACCTGAGTATAAGGAATAACTTTCTTTACTGTGTGAGTGACCACACACTGCAAGAGGTTGCCCAGAGAGGCTGTGGAGTATCTTCCTGACTGGAGATATTCTGGAACCATCTGGACACAGTCCTGTGCCATGTGCTCTGGGATGACCCTGCCTGAGCAGGGAAGTTCGAGCAGATGACCCAATGTGGCCCCTTCCAATGTGATTTAATTTATGTGGCAGACACAATACTTAGGAGCAATAAATCAAACTGCAAGTTGTTATTTTTGAAAACTTATGAACAGAAGGAACTGAAGTGGAAAAACATCTCCCAGAATATGAACCAACCTGCTGGCAGAATGCAGTCGCTAAAGCACTACTCAGAAATTCTGCTTGCCTATGAAGTGCACCTATTACAATAGAGCAACGATGGCTCAAAAATATGTAACAGTTCACCATGTAACTTTTCTTTAGATCAAATTATGCCTGTGCTTGTTGAGGATGGAACATGAAGAAATAAAGCACAAAGAAAATCTCCTCTTTGTCCATAGGCTTACATTCCCAGAGTTTCCATAAAAGAAAGCTCAACATGAGCCAAATTTTTTTTATTGAATAGAAGGAAAGATGATGTCTGCTTCCATAGTATACCGACCTTATGATCCCAGGCCAACGCAGAACAAGTCACAAGCACTGGAGTAAAACTCACAAAAGTAGTCATGGACATAAAAAGACACCTCTCAGGGTTAAGCAAAGATACTCCACCTTCACAAGAACAAGTGGGTCCAGAACAGAAAAGCAACTCTGAGCCCTCATGGCAAAGCCTTTTATCTCACCATTTATTCTGGAACCTCCTGAAGCCACAGCAGTGTGATTCAAACCTCATGCCCAAAGGATGATGAAAACACCTGCTGCAAGAAGCCATGTGGGAAAGAGACCTCAAACAGAACTTGGCAAACAGCCTGACCCTGGCATCTCAAGTACACAAATCAGAGACTCACAAGGGCACACTGGTAACAGCACACACACAGCAGACATATGTGTTGATACTGAGGGAGAGCAAAGTGCAGAGCAGCTTCCTCCAACAAGGGGAAAGGGAGACATCTTACTTAGGAATTAGGTCCTCCTTTTCTTCTAGTGGAAAAGAATAAGCTGCTCATTTGTGACAGTAGGCGTAGACCTGGGAGGCTTCATTAGCTGAGTGCATTCTCAGCCTCTGGGTATGTATTGTCAGGAAGAGAAAGCAACAGAGAAGCATCCTCCTCTTCTTTTTATACAGGCAATGGTGATACAAGGCTACAGAGGCACCTTTACAGAGGTTCAGCTCCTGAAGCTGCAGGCCTGTATGATTTGCATCTTTTCATACTCCTTAGGAGAATCATGACTGCTTCATATACCATATATGTAAAGTGTGAGTTACTCATCTCCATATCTCTCCAACATGCCAGATGCATTTCTTAGCAGATAAGAGGAGAGCAACTTAGCTGTGGTCATCAGGCAGAAAGCTATCTCATATTCCCCTATGCTTCCTCTAAGTATCTGTTGCAGTTAAAAGGTCCCTGATTCAGTTTCCCCAAGTAGAAAAAAGTGGTCATGAAATAGTCATGAGCAATTTGCTCAAAAGAAACTGAAAGCCTTGGTGATCACACCCAAGGCAGCATAGAGAGTCCAAGCAAAACAAAACAGAGCCAGTCCAATTACTGGTTATCAAATACATAACCCTTTTATGAACTAAATAGGATCCCCCTTAAAACCAATCTGACTTTCAGCCCTACAAGGAGTACTGGGAGGTTGCTCTGGAATATCACTATATGGTTTCATGAATCCACATCTGTAAGTCAATATGCAACAGCATATACCAAAACCCTAAGGAAATATCTAAAGGGCTTCCCTTTTTGCAGCTGCCTTTCCAAGGACATTATTTCAGAGCCAGAAAATGTGTATGTTAGTTAGCAAAGGCTACCTTTCAATATTGCTTTCCAATTCACTAACTTCCCTTCCCTTGTGTCTAGATAATTACCTTCTAGTTGTATCCCTGGAGTGGTGCCTAAAGCACAAATGAGGACAGAGACAACTAAAAAAATCACTGAGGTTAGTTCCCCTTGGTGTTCTGAGAACAGAGACCACATACCAGCTTAATTCAAATGGCTAGAGGAGACAAAAGAGAAAATAAAGGTTGAATTATTATTCTTTCTACTGATTGAATGGTAGAGGAGTAATTTATCAATATAGGTTTTATGCAAAAATTTTTCTAGAAAGAAAAACACAAAATCACTCCATAAGTAAACTTAATCTTTTTTATTTCTTAGCATCTGAATATTTTTAAATATTTTAGCAATATAACCTCTTATCATAAGAAATTATGCCCTCATTAAAGTATAATACGTAAAAATTTTCCCACAAAGTACATTTTTTCAGAGACAAAGGGGATAAAAAATTTATGTCAGGTTCTAATTTTGTTGCTGTTATAGGAATGATTTGCTATGATACATTCTGCCTTGAGTCACCAGCACACTGGTGGAATCAATTCATTCCCTAGCCTTACACTTGCCAAGAAATGAATATTCAGATCTATTTATCCCAGTAAAAGGCCTTTAGTGACAAATTTATGCTTGTTTCTTTTCTGAATGAAGCCCTACACAAGGATTATACTGTACTGCATTAGGGATGGAGTAGGAAGATCTTGTATGAAATTTCCATTCTGCAGAAATAATTGATACTTTTACTACAGGCTTCACTGCAACACAATTTTACTAGAAGCATCTTCATGCTATTTCTACTCTTTGCCTAAATTTCCAATTAAGATATTCAGAAAAATAATAGTGATCTTGTGATAAAACAGGTATTTTACTAAGGACTTTGACATCAGGGGACCTGAAGATCATTTAGTTTTTCTGAAGAGGTAGACTGTGTTGCACTAGATTCTTTATCAGAGGTGATTATTAATAATCAAGATGTATATTCAACAATTTCCATTAAACTCATTTAGTCACATGGATTAGGTTTCTTCCCACCAATCTGCCCCTACTTAAGATGTCTTTTAATGGCTATTATATAACCTCTCTGGAACAATTCCCTCAATAGTTGTGTTTATATATTGTCCTCTAGATGACAGCAAAGGTCAGCTTCCTATCATCTCATTAAAGGTGAGTTTAATTTAGCCTAAACTTTCCCCTACACAGCGAACAAAGCCCTGATAAATCAGCTATACAGCAAGAATAAACACACTGCTTCACTTAATTAAAAATTAAATTCCTCTTCAGGGATCATTACAGCAGTGAGCTGCTACAGGCCTTTGTTAAATAGGTGTTTCTTCGAGGACACAATCACAGGTATACTATTGGGAACTCTGCATCAATATAAGCAGGAATTTGTTCAGACATTCGATTAGAACACTACACATGTTCATCTTTTAAAAACAGGTGGGTAGAAAAAAGCTAAGGGTTCTTTAAAGAATCTGGAGAATTGCACAACTAACTTTGGTTCACCTTTGTATTTATTACATTAATGAATCATTTAGTTTCAGTATTTGGAAGAAAAAGCAAAAAATATTGCTTTGCATACTGGCCAATAAAACCTTGTAATCAAAGAGGACTCAGAGGAGATGGGCATCAGGGCTGTGCATGTGAAGGTCAAGGAGTAACGCTGTGACTGCCCATAGTTGTTGCAAAGAATCTGACTTATCACAACACAAAGGGGACTGGAAGGCAGCCTTTGTTTTAGAGAAACAGCTATCAAGAGCTGACTTGGTCAACTGGTGTAAGGATTTCTCCCTGAGTTATTAAAAGAGTGCAAATATTTCCCTTTCTTAGCCAGACCAGCTTGGAGGCTGGGGAGTGAATAAGTGGTTGAGCCCAACAGAGTATAAATCTAGACTAATAGCAAAACTATTCTGAAGAGAGCAATGGGCTTGAGCTGGCTGCCAGCCGTGTATTCCTTCCTGGTAACTGGGGATGCCCAGTACAGTTGTTATATTTTGCTAGGTGTAACTTAGATTTGTATTGTGTTTTCAGTATATTTTCGTATCACTTTGCTAATTCAGAAATCTCATGTAATTTCAGCTATTTTCAAATAAGTAAATTTGATATTGTACATTACACAGGCCACATGTGGAATATCTAAAAGAACCTGGTTGGAGAGTATTGGACTGTGACAACAGTGCATACTTTCTTAAGGAAATGCTTTCAGTCCTCTAAAGCTTCAAACAGAAATAGTCAAACTAATCAGAAATGCAGAGGCAATAACATTGTCCAAGAAAACTTTGGTGAAAAAATCATGAAAATACCTTCTCAGTTTCTCCATATAATCAAGAGCAAGCAGAGTAACTTAGACAAAACAAATTACTGGTAACTAACATGCTGAATGCTCATATGCAATTTGATAGGAACGTGCTCCTGGGCTGTTTGCAAGCCCCATCTACTTTTGGCACCCAGGCTGTCTGAATTCAGGACTCTGACCTGCTCACATTCCCAGAAAACCAGTGCACAGCTAAAGACCGCTGTAACCTCCACATAAAAGCCATGGCCTAGTGCTGAATGCAGGTGTATCTGCTCTTTCTTCCTGCTCACTGGCATTAAAACCTCACACAACAATAGAAAAGAGAGTGTCAAGAAGTCATCCTTGATCTTTCACTGACCTTCACATCTGTACTTTTCAGGACAGAAGGAAACAACTCTTCACTCACATTCTCTTCCACTTCAGTGAGTTGACAGCCACAGCAGTCAGCCCAATCACACTGATGGTATGTAATAGGGTAGGTCTACACTAAATGCAGTTTCATGTTAAAAAAGAGGGTCAACATTTCCTCTAGAGACAGGTCCAGGAGCATTACAATTTGGTTTTTTCAGCTTCTAGAATCACAGATTAGAATAGCTCTGTCTGAGGTCTTGCACTCTGAGTCTAAAAGCAGACATTTAAGTGGGAGCAGACACTTCATATGGAGCATTTAGGATTCACCTTTGCTTAGTAATATATTCCCATGATCCAGAAATGCAAAAGTGATCTTCTCTGTGACATAATTGTTAACATGGGGACTCTTATTTATTTTCTCAGCTACAATGCATGTAAAGCAAATAGACCATAGCAATACCATTACACACACTCCTGCACTCACTTTAGAGACAATCAATATCCATTAGCAAATTCTCAGCAGGAGAGAAAAGCTGTGAAATTGCCCATAAAATAAATTTACAAAGTCATCCCAATATCTTCCATGTTCTGTTTGAAAAATGATACATAAATAATTGTTTCAAAGGTACTTTCACTTCATTACCATACCAGAGCCTATTCATGGCAGTAGTGGTGATGACTACACCATCCTGTGTTTCACAGAAATGAGGAAAATAGGTTGGATTCTTGTTTCAGTGAAGGGCCTTGTTTTGTAATGGGTTCTGTCCTTTGGACCAGGGTCCTTCTCTTTTACTTGCTTCTCAAGCTCTGACACAGACCATAACAGTCTCTTTTATTCAAATAAAGGTCAGGTTTGCTGTGTCACACAAATACTGAAACTCTTCATCTACTTTAAAAGACCAGGAAAAGGGTTTCAACCCTGCAGGAACTCTTTTTTGGTAACTTTACATTTTCTTTTAGGAAGATAGCCCACAGGTTTTTTAGCATTCACATAGATCTTGTCTTTGTCTCTTATGGAAGACCCACAAAGTAGAATGATGGTTTTCTTACAACCCTTCAAACATCCCAGACTCTTGTGTGAGTTTCTCCTCTCTTTCTCCTTGAGAAAAAGAGACACAAAAATTTACCTTTCCATTTTGTGATACAAGTGATGATAACCAGGCTTCTGACTGGTGGGTCAACATGCAGATGATGCTACATCTGTGCTGAATCAATTTTGGAGACATGGGAGAGAAGAAAAAGGAAATTTGGATTTTTGAAATATATATAGTTTAAATGCCATGAATGCCCAAATATACTTGGCATAGTTTCATGACCCATTTGGCATTTGCTGTTACTTACATCCAGGTAATAGGACAGAGCTCAGCATTAGTCCTTGGTCAGACTTTATCCTATGGTCAAAAAAATCAGTAGATCTGATTCCTGGCAGCTGAAGTGCATTCCAGTCTAAGAGCCAGCACAACACATTCCAGAAACAAAAGTAACACTGCTGTAAGCAGTTTAATAGATTTTCTGCTTCTCAAAGTGGAGGATTTGGCTCTCCATATATTTTGCCAGTGGTCACCACTCATTTTAGTGGAAACGCCACAATGAGCATGTTTCAAGACTTCAATGCATTGCAGCCTTTCCTATCTATTACTTTCTAAGGTGATTATGTGTATTAAACCTAGGAATCATTTAATACTGTGTTCTCTGTGTTTGTCCACAGAAAATACAAAGGCACCTGTTATCTTACAATGGGCTACCAGCTTAAAAGGGTCATGTTTGTACTTTTGAACATTTTATATATTTATTCTGTTTGGTTCTCTAAATGTCTCATCCTTAATCCTTTATCTCTAATTTACCCAACTAATTGCTTTAGACAAATTACATTATTCCCTTTCATATTTCCCTATATGCTAAATACTGATAAGTAGCCTCCATTTATCAATGATATTCAGCTTTATATTAATTATATTTCAAGGCACGAAAAATCATTGTGGAGTCACACTCTTTAGCAATGCACACATGAACTACATACTGAATATGAACCAAATACAAAGAATTTAACAGAAACCAAATGAAATATTGAATGCTGAGCAGAGATGAAAATAATACATTCAAATTAATTCAAGCAATTTTGAATACCATCATTTTTGCTGCATCTTATGCTCTCAAAAATCACTCTGAACTGCAGCAACTGGGACTAAAGATTAGAATGTATGGAGCCTACCTGTATCTTTTTGAATAGCCACAATTATCTTATGATTTGTAATGCTGTGCTTATGCTCTTGAATGCTAACACCAGGCATAGGTTTTATTACAAAAAACACAAATTTACTAATGCCTTTTAAAGCATTATTTTAGCTGTTTGTGTGTGCCGAGTTAAATTGACTACGCATGCAGCATAAAATTAGGGATACAATATGCTCTGATATAACTATAATTAGAATAGAAATTAAAGGAAATTAGCTAGCATAGCACCAAAAAAAAAAATATTACCCCACATATATTTGGAACCTATGTTTTGAGGCTTAAAAAGCAATCTGAAAGCCAGTCAAACAGTCTGAGCTAGATGCTAATAGATAACCACCTGTGTCCTCTCAGTGCTCTGGAAAACCTCATTAGCAATGCAAGGCCATGGATCTTGGCTCCTTTTACACTTAAGTAAATTTAACACTATGAAGAACCACGATGAAGTGGGTATTTCATGCTAATGAAGTCTCTGCACCACATGGCACTCTCTTCCTATTTGAAAAAATGACCATTTGCAAGGAAAGCCAATATTCTACATAAAATATTAGTCAATCTGTAGTTAGAGCAATTCTCTGTGCTGATCCAAGAATAAAGAATAAAGAATCAGCTAGGACTGTTTTCTAA
>WAAE01010161.1:0-28522 GCA_013400495.1 Nicator chloris
CTTCCCATTTCACATTTTTCCCTGTTAACAAAACTCTATCTGGAAGCAAAGACCTCCCATTCTGTTTCTCACCACTACGTTAGTGACCTAACACAGAGGTAACAGCCATGATTACTTATTGTCTTCCACAGAATTAAATTTTAAACAAACACTTTTTCTAACAGAAAAAAGTAAAGTAAGTAAGTAACGCCAAAGCAGAAGGGAGATTATTTTTATCTCTACAGGCTGAGCCAAGCAATATTTCCTCCTCTTCAGCTGACCAGTTTTTCATTGCCCCTGAGCACAGAAAGCTGCTGTTTTCTCCCTGCTGTAAAGAGGCAAATTCTCAGCCAGCAACAACTTTTTTTTTTTTTTGAGTCACTTTGTGTTTTATATTGTTGTTTTCTTTCTGGCTTTTCACACATGTCTGAGTACTAAAAGCAAACACTGGCATTCATTTAGCTCCTTCTCCCTTTGACAAGCTTTCTGAGTGAACGTAGAGTTGTAAACATAAATACTGAAATGACACATACAAAATCTCATAAAATCACTTCTATCTCAGACCCTGGGAAAAAAAATCCCTAAGAGATAACAATAAAATATTAACCTACTAAACTGGCTGAGCAAGTAAACTGTTTGCAGGGATATTCAAAGGGAGGGGAAGCAAAACAACAAACAAACTACAAAAACCTTTTTCCATTTACTAAATTCAACAAGCAATTTTTCTAGAGTTCTAGCAGGATGCTTATAATGAATTTTGACTTCATGTACTACTACAAAAATACAGCCATTAATATAGTTCACAGCACTAAAATCTATGTAATTACAGTGTAAACTGCAGTACAAAGTCATATCTCCTTAGAAAGTCTGCCTAGGGTCACACCACTGAAGGTGTTTGTTCTGTTGGTTTGGGTTTATGTGGTGTTTAGTACTGGCACAATCTCTTTATATACAAAAAAAAAGTTGTAGTTTGCAAAAATATATATATTGCTACCAAATATTTTTTTACTCCAATATGACTCTCAAACATACCTCATTTTTCTACAACTGACATTGAAACAGAACAAATTATCAATTAAAAATATTTTTATTAGCATCTTATGCCCAATAACATTGTTTTGCCAAATTAGTATGCAGCAGGACCTCTTTCTGATGGGTAGAATGTTTCTCTCTTATATAACTGTTGCAGAGTTGTACTGCACATCAATATTTTATACCTCATATTGCCTGTGATATAGGTTATTTTTACCCAAATAAAGCTTCAGATTGCAAGTGCACAACTCGAGGACAATCCCTCACTGCATCAGATTTGCTCCACCTCAGGAGGAGCAGCATTTCGACAGAGCAGTACAGGAAGCAGTAATGACTCCAACTACTATGTTTAAATAGAGTACAACTGGGATTTGTGGACTATAGAGGCACAACTGCAAACATTTAGAGTTTCATTTTTATTTCTTACTGCTGCTCAGCACTGTACACTTGGCTCTCTGCAGCATTTTTCAACTGCACTCCTTGAACAGCCATAAATTAG
Organism: Nicator chloris; assembly: GCA_013400495.1. Classification (NCBI taxonomy): domain Eukaryota; kingdom Metazoa; phylum Chordata; class Aves; order Passeriformes; family Pycnonotidae; genus Nicator; species Nicator chloris. The sequence goes on from WAAE01010161.1 coordinate 1,511, forward strand.
TCAGATATTAGGAATATAGCTCTACAGTTTTCTCTTACATTCAAGTCTGCAAAACCAGGATTTACTTAAACCTTTGGCTAGTGGCAAAGAATGATGGGGGAAAACTTCTGATTGACATTCCTTTTCTTTATTTTCATCCACTTTGCTTCCCAGGAGAAGAAAAAACTCAATTATCATCTGATATTTTTGTCAGTAGAGTACTCAGTGCCACAGTGATGCCTTGGGAAAGCTGACCTGGAACAGAGACTAGACAGAGATAAGAGAATAAAGCAGGTATTTATTAAAAGGCCTTTAAGGATACACCTTGGGCAGTACAAGAGCCTGGCCAGTGCTACATCCAAGATGGACCCAAAATGGTACCAAAATGGACAACTGGTCACGAGGTCTCACACTTTTATAAGTTTTGATCCATTTGCATATCGGGTTTAATTTAATTTCTTTGCTGTAGGACACCTGCTAGCCAGTCACTGAGATGTCATGCACAACAATTTCAATCGGACACCAATCCCAAAAAACATCAGAAGTCATGCAAAGAAACTTGACAGTTAACAGGAAGAAAAAAATCAAGTTTTGCAGTTACCACAGAACAAACATTTATACTTACTGTCCTTCTGGTGCTACTTAGCTGTGTGCAGGTAGGACCCACAATAGTGAAAGAGAAACTCATGCTCCGACTTTTGAGCTCCTCCTTGCAGTAAAGGCATCAAGTTTCACCCATCAATCACCCTAATGTAATGGAGAGAAACACAGACAGGGGCAAACCTGACTGTGAACTGCATTTGTAGCATCGGCTACAAAACTGCATTGCACTTCCTTTTCATTGGCTACATCAGAACTTGAGACAGCTCACAAAATAATCTTCTCACAGATCTAAGAGCAGTCACCAGACTGCCAAGCCAATATTTACACACCTTGATTTTTTTTTTAGTTGTTTGGTGTTTTGTTGGTTTGTTTTTAGTGTATGGTATCTGGCTCTATTCATTCCATCTAATGATACATAAACAATATTTAGAGCTTGGTCTAGGAGAAAAAAAAAGTAATTTATTTGATAAATCAATACTGATCTCAAAGTGGTTAACATTTTGCAACTTTCAAAGGAACTTAAAGAAATTTGTTGGGCAAGTAGGGGTTTACTAAAGTTAAGAGGTGCTTGTAAGGACCTGTAAGTCAAGTCGGTGCCAAAATAACTTCAGCCACAAATTTTCATCTTAAATCAGTGTCATAGATCTCAATATGTATCAAAAACTTCCAAGAGCTGAGAAAAATTGATGTTTCCAAGTTTCATAAATTCTATGAAAACCTATGTGCTGTCATGCTGGCATTTTTAAGTATTTTGTCTCCAGCAAGTAAAGCAGTTTTAATTATATTTGGAAGGAAAGCGGAAAAAACGTGAACAAACTTTCCCTTCCAAATCAAGAATTCCTTAACTTGAAGTCATCTCCTCTACTACCATTCTAAAATTCCAACCAGGCCCCACACATAGATCACCTGTAATAAACACCTGCTGCAGAAATCCCCAGAATTTACCTTTTTACACACTCATACCAGAATTTACATAAACATGCCTAGTAAATATTACCCGTCAATAGCTTTAAAACCTAATCCTAGACAGACATTTTCAGATGGACACACATCATTGAAATATGTACTAATTTTGCAAGACATGGGCAAATCTCTAGCACAGCCTGAGAGAGCTCCTACAAATCCTTTTAGGATCCAAAGATCCTACGTACAGAAACATGGTTTTGAATGAATAAGTAACCATCACCTCTAACAGGGAAGACTGCCTGTGAACATAACTGTGAGCTCCCAATTGTAAATAATTAACCAGTGCCTAGGGGAACTTAACTATCCAGGAGCAAGGTTCCAGTTGTTTGGGGTTTTTTTTTTGTACATTCTACTACTAAGTTACCCAGTGACAAACAGAACTGTGGTGAAAATTTGCTGTAGAAGCACTACAGACTAATTCCATCTCTATACCTGAATATTAATTTCAAGGAAAGGAGACTTTTCTATTTGCCAATCTTGTCTCTCTTAAGAGAGATGTAGGGCATTACAGTGGCACAATGAATCCTTTCAGAGCACTAATACCTTCAGGTAGAGTTGCAGGAGGAAGGTCTCTAAAAGGATCTTGGCAATAAGCAGTCCTTGACAGCCCCTTTGAGTCACTCAAGCATTCTTCTTTCCAAGATGGAGAAAAGAGGAGTGCTCTCCACCCCTGCCTGTTTCATATTTAAAAACAAACAAACAAAACGAAACCACAAATCAAGAAATCTGCTTTTACCCATGTCTTCAGCCCCATCCCAGCGCTTTATTTTCTCATGGCATTAAATGCTGTGTATTTGCTGATCCCTGTGGTGATCCTGCTTGAAGATTAAGATAGGGTCAAGGACAAATTTCATCTCAGGTAAAGTACTGCTTACAGTTCCAAGTCCATATTCTAAGTCGTTATGTAGCAGCGTTATGCACTATAAAATAGCCATGCTTAGAGCTCTGATTATTTTTCATCAATCCATGCAGGAAGACTGCAAGTATGTTTAGTTACTAAACACCAGTAAACTTTGAAAGCAATAGGGAAAGAAGAGTATAAAACATACATATGATACATACATATGTAAACCTTTTCAAAATTCCCTAGAATGCAATTTCTGGAAATTATGATAGAGGCATAGCCAGAGACTTCCGTTAAAGAAACAGATCTCATTGCTTAAAAACATGAAAACATTAAAAGAAAAAAAAATAATTTGGCAGCAGTATTAGTAAGTGATTTTACAACATCTGCTTAATGAGTCAGGCAAGTGCACAACATCAGAAAAATACAGGCAACGATTATGTAACTTTTGTTTACAAGACTCAGTATGGAATTACACCATAACAGCTCACAGAGCCTTATTAACTGTGATCTTGAGGACAGAGCAGAAGCCATTGGCACAGGCAATCAGATGTTGAGAAAACCCTACTAAACTATAAAAATTGGTGCTTGTGCTTTCCTTATAATTATGTTCTAAGCTGATACTGCTGTGCTCAGTGCACACCTAGAGAATGACAGCATTATAAACTATAGTATACTCCTATTCAAGAAATCTGCTCCTTCAAGATTTCACAGGGAAGCTGTATCTGAGCAAGAGCCTCATGCCTTAGACTACTTCTGTGAGGGCTTGTACAAAGGAAGAGACAATTTTAGTTCTGTGGCTCTCACAGTCAGGGAAGGATTAAAACAAAGGGTTGGGGGAAATAATGACATAATTTTTAGTTGAGTTTAATTTCCTAAATAAGGGTAAAGAAAGGAACAACAAAAACTTACAGCAAATGAAGCATCAGGAAAACTGATTCGAGTCCAGGGTTCTTGGGGGAAAAAAATGACAGAAAATGACAGCAATGGCTCTGCAATGTAACAATGCAATCCTGAAAATAAACTAAGCTTATGGAAAGCAACAGGTTGGGCACAGTCACCAGCATGATGTCAGAGGTAAAAGAGGAAATCAGGCAATCCTTCTAACTTTTTACAAGGGAGATCTTATTGTTCTCTACAGCTATCTAAAAGGAGGTTGTAGTGAAGTGGGAGTCAGTCTCTTTTCTCAGATAACAAGGGACAGCACAAAGGGAAATGACTTCAAGTTGTGCCAGTGGAGGTTTAGACAGGATATTAGGAAAAAAATTTCTTCAGAGAAAGGGTTCTAAAGCATAGAAATAGGCTGTCTGGGAAAGTATTTTAAAGGTACAACCAGAAGTGCAGAGCATCAGTATTAAGTCTGGTACCTCCACGTAAGAGGTCATAGGATTCTAATAATCCAGCCTAAATATTTCTGCAAAATGATACCAAATCCCACAGAGGCCCAAACAGCAGAAACTGGCCAGCAAATTTTGTGTGGACACAAGGGTGTTAAACAATTTTGATTATCTGCAAATCTTACCCCAAACTTATTCTCTTCCACAGTTGTTACTACACATGACGGCTCTACCATTTCTTTCTCCAGATTTGTCAACTATAAATGAAGGCTTACTCAACTTCCAACAAAATTCATTCTACTTGCCAGGAATGTCACAAAGTTTGCAGCTGCCTCAACAGTCACTTGAAGGGATTTAGCCAAAAAAAGTTTTCTTAGTTTATTACGGGGCCAAAGTAGGTGGACCTAACTCAATATGGATTGGTAACAACTTTCTCTAGTCAGCAGCCTTGTGTAGGCTCTGGTTTGGGCTTTTTTTTTCAGCTTTGCTTTACAGAAAGCAAGCTTCAAGCCTGAAACTGCTAGAAAACTAGTCCCTTCCTCTCCAACTGTAGCTTAGCATTAGGTAGTTCCCTCATCCTCTATTTCACTTGTTGAATGTATTCCTTGATTAGAATTAATCATTCTTGATATGTTGAAAAAAAAAAAAAAAAGAAATAAACTTACAGAGAATTAAAAAAAATACAAGCCTTCACTTCAACAATATCTCCTTGTTAGCAAAATATTTATTGAAGCCAGGCATATCCCATGTTTCACCATCAACCCCTAGCAATGCCACCACTTACTGTGAATCCACCAGAATTAAAGGAACTTCTCATTCTTAAAAATGCTGAGAGACATCCCACTCCAACAGAAACATTTGGGATAAATCCTTGTTAATTAAGCTAAAAGCCTGTAATTGCACACAGCAAAAGAATTTGCCTGTTTGTTTTCTTTGTCTAGCTTCAAAGAGTGAAAGAACTAATTTGCACACTGCTGCAAAACCAGAGCAAAGCTCCAAATTCTTTAATACTTATTTAAATATTAAAAACGCAAATTGCAATTATTACAGATACAGAAATATTTACTGGTGATGTACAAAAGTCTCTCTCTGCTTAGCTGTTGGCTGAAAATAGACACTTGATTTCCACCTTGTACAAAAGCATGCTACATCTTCACAGAGGCTGAACATCTGAATAGCTTCATCTCAGTAAACAGTATATTAAAATGTAATTAAAAATGCTAATTTCATACTACTTTATGGCTCTGAAGGAAGCACATTCAACATACCATATGCCACACACTGTTCCACCCTGTTGACCCCTCTCCCATAGCTTCTAGGTATACAGCTGTTCAGAAGAGGAGAAGCAACAAGTGGGAAAAGACTGAGAGAAGGAATTAAAAACTCCCAGCTGGTGTGAGCACAGCCAGTTTCTCAGTGCTTGCAGCTGGTGAGACAGAAACAGGTGCTGCTCATGAACAAAAATACAAGGAGATTATCAGTAGCTTCTCCTTTTTTCCCCTCTCCTTTCCATTCTGCACTCTCAGGGAAGCAGCTTCACCAGTGCTCACTAGAGGGGTTACAGTTTTTAGTGGCCTGGAGAATATTTGTCCTTGCTCTCTGGTTATCCCCTGGTTATCAACATTATTTCTTGATTTCTCAACTTCTTTCATATAGATTGAACATCTATTTTTAAAAATACTCGCAAATCTGTGTTATAAATAATTCATTAATTGTAGCAATGACTAGTAAGAAATAAATTAACTGCCTAATGGTAGAAAGTCAACTCTGTGACTGGCTCATGTTTGAATTGTGCAAGTATCCCAGTCGTCTGCTGAGGTTAGTAAAATCCTTTATAACAAAAACTATCAACAAACTGTGAAGGATGCTAAAGTGTGCAAGAACAAAACAGTGAAGCCCCAGTGACAAAACAATGCAAACTCAAGTGAAATCCTGAAAAGCAGGACAAGTAAGAGCTTGTTCTTTATATATTACTAGTAATCTACAACAATATCTTTTAATTGCTTTCTTTAGATAGGATAGAAATGTTTATTTTTAAAATACATGTGATGTTATGATACGTAGTGGAAATTATGAGGCAGCATTGTGTCCTTTCAATTTCATGGTAGTAACAGATGCCGTGGGAGTTTTTAAATCTATAATCCTGATTTTAACATTTCCGGGTACTGCCATTGATTACTGATATTTGGATTTTCCCCTGCAATGCTATTTAGCAGCACAGTCTTCTTTGAGATAGTGTTCAAGTGTAGACATCCCTCATACCAACTTGCATGTCCAGGGACAAAACTCTTAATCTATGAAGCCTGACAAATTATCAGAATATTCTATCATGGTGTCCATAGAAACTTAGCTTGAAATACTGAAAATTGTGATCTTTTCGATGATTACATGCTGAAGTCAAGCTGAAGCACTTGACCACTGTATGTCCGGGAGAGTTCAAAACAAGCTTAAAAATGTGGCTCCTATTCTAACACAAAAACAAAGGAAAAACAACAAAAAAAAAACCCCATAAAAGATCAAATACTACTTGGAGAATTATTCCTTTTCTTCTTGTTCTTCACAGATCTCCTTTCAGTAAAAGACATATTTTACGTCCAATTTTCAAATGAAAAGAGATAATTATGTTTTTAACAGCTTAATTTTCATGTTCAAACGTTGCATTCTACTGTGTTTGAAAACATACGCAGAATTCAAATTTAGATTTTAGGAGTTTCATAAGATGCTCTTGAAATCCTTTCTTGAACACTATTTATGTCATTTTAGGCTAGGACCAGCATAAATCAATGTGATGAAAACTGTGTTGTGAGCAGAAAACTGAAACACAGAAAACTGTGTTTCTAAGCAGAAAAAGTCAGCTTACCAAATTATTTGCACTGAAATAGTAGCCCACAAATATTGTAGGGAAAAAAAAAGAGTGAGCAAGCTGATTAGTATCTACTAGTTAGCCTGTTTCCAAGTATGTTATTGTCAAGGCAGCCTTTACCCTTGCCTGACATGACTCCAAGTATAATGTCCCTTCTACCCTGAATAGTTGTTGATCCAATGGCACTTTGGAGATCAGCAGGGGATGATCACTGTGCTTTCATGTGCTAACACCAGTGTCCAGGACAAATTCTAGCTCAGATGTTTTCCAGTACCCTCTAGTCCTAATGGATATCCTACAGTGTCATGAAGTATTTCAGCACAAGAAAAAGTGGTTCCCTCATATTCACAGGTATTACACCTGTACATTTCTAAAGGTGTTGAAACATTGAGAGGATGTAAAATCTCACATACTAAACAGGCTGGAGAGTGGAAGTGATATCTTGGAAAATGAATGAGAAAATCGAAAAATTCCAGTCTGATTACACTAATTTCGGGTAAAGAAAACACTTCATTTTGAATATGAAGAAACTTTTAAATCCCTCCAAGAAGGAACCAGTTAAATAGAATATACTCAAAAGAGGAAAAACCCCGGACATTTCTAACAATGGAGGAAGTAGCAGCAATCAGAACATGTGAAAGTGATGGGTTTAGTGAATGTCTTGAATTTTTCACAGTAAGACTGAGCATCTTTCTCATCACTAGCACTGATGGAGCATCTGGTTGAATTATAACAGTCTGTGAAATGCATGAAGTCACGGCATAAAATAAAATTTTGCTTTTAAGCTGTAGGGCTTTGTTTACCTGCAGATTTCCTGGTGACTGAATTGTGGGAAACAAAAGAGGAAATAAAACCAAAAGAAACAAAATGTTTACCGAATAAGATGAATAAGATAAATTGGTCATAGCACAGTAGTCAAAGAACAGTTAAAAACAGTGAGGTAAAACAAATGGACAAATTATGTTCTCAGATGCCCAACTATTCATACATACCAGTGTAAACATGTCTATGTGAAAAGATGTATTTACAGCCCTACCAAGAAAAGCATTACCTGCAAAGCCACTTAATTAGGAACAACTATTTTAACACAAAGAAGGAAAGAACTGCAGCAAAAAAAAAGCACAAAAGCAAAGAGAGAGACCTAAGTAATTCCAGCTCTTTGGTGGAGTGAAAATGTAACTTGTGAAGCAAAAAATACCTTAATTCTCCATTTCTTTTTTTTCATAGCAAATTATTAGTTGTTTTCATAATTAGTGTTTGACATCTTTCTGAACATGCTACTTGTCAGCAGGAAACACTAATGACTGAGATCTGGGCAGCAGGGTAACTTGTGCAGTCCTGTGCCCAAATGACTGAACCTGTTATCAGTGTGGCACTACTGTGACCATCAATGTCAAAAGGCCCTTGCCAGTGCTGCTCAGGGAGCAGGAGGCAAAGAGAGCTTTGGAAAAGGACAATTCTTTCCTTTATTACTTCTCCATCCAAAGAGGCTGACTCCAACCAGAGGAGTCCTACCCCTCTCAGAGAGTGCAGACAGCCACTGCCCAGCTTGTCACCTTTCCAAGCTCTACACCTTGCCCAGGCCAATCAGCTGGCATCATCACTGCTGCTGGAGTCACTAGCTACAAGGGAAGAAGAAAGCCTCTCCTAAGATATATTTTTTGAGGAACTGCAGGCAAAACTATTTTCTGACTATTTTGGAAGCAATAGTCTGCAAAAATTTATCATAGGGTCACCTTATGCATTGCCAGTATAAGAAAAGGGAGATAAGGATAACAAAATTAAGGGAGACCCCAGCCAAGGTATCACTTAGAAATTAATCACAAAATATACATTCAGAACCATTACTTATACAGCTCTAATCTTGGCCTGCTTCAGTGCATTTGAACTATTCACTCACTTGTCAGCAGATGCTAGATAAAACATGGTCTTCAGTTCATCTATCTTGATCCCTCCCTGAGAGTGTCCAGCTTTAAGCTACCTTTACTAAATACTGGAACAATTACTTTATAAAGGCTCAATTTAGAGAAACAAATGACCCATGGGTCACTTGCGTGACCCCCAAAGGAAACCTTCTCAATCTAAACACATTTTTGAGAAAGTATCAGGTTCTATCCTTTATAGGTCAACAAGTGTATTATCTCCTTCCTTATCACACCAACAGAAGGGGAACACCCCGCAGCAGGGCTGCAGCCATGGCTTCCACAGCACGTTGGACACAGAGAGCTGCTCTGGGACTGGAGTCAGAGTCCTGCGGTGCTCCTCTATGGCTCTGCCAATCCTCCTGATGACAGTGTCAAAGAGGGGCTCTGTGTCAGCCGAGAGAGGTTTGGCTTCAGAAGGGTCTTGCGAGAGCTCAAACAGCAATGGAGGCTCATGACGGGTCACGCCTTCCCCAAAGCATGGGCAAACTCCTCTGTCATAGCAAGCCCCAGCTCCGGGAGGACTGAAGATGGGAGTCACATAATGAGCCTTCCAAACAGCTCCAGCTGGCAGGAAAGAAAGAATCACAGAAGGCTGGTTATAACACTGTCAGTTATCACAAAGAAGGGTGAATGTTTTTCTAGAGTTCATTTCTGGATGCACTTCAGCTCTCTGTTTATTAGTTAACGTAGTACTGTAATTTCTCCCGGTGCTGTACAACACAGGCAAGGCTGGTAAGTTCTTAACTTACACCTGCAACGACTTGGAAACGTGCAATGGCAGAAAAAAATGTGTAATAACAACGTGCCCTCCTGCAGACTGGCCACAATTCTTCGGAAAGAAGCTGTGTACTCACTGTCCCTCTGGTGCCACCGCACAGCGTGTAAGTGAACGCCGCAGTAATGGAAGAGGAACTGGTGCTCCGAGTGCGGCACCGCGCCTCGCAGCAGCGGCAGCAGGTCCCGGCCGTCGATCACCCTGGCAGAGAAACAGAGCACAGCACTCAGGGGAGCTGGGCAGGACTGCACTTGTGCTGCATGCCTCTGGCTGGAACCGGCAGCTCTGGACAAGAAAGAGGGTTGCAGATGTCAGGGAGGGGCTGAATCTCAAAGGTAGAGAAGAGGTGACTGAGCTCGTAGACATTGATGTGTCTAGAAAGGCAGCAGGACTGCAAAAGAAAGCAGCAAACTCTTAGAATGTGTTTCCAAGCTAGATTGTCCATTGTTTTGGGAAAGGAGGAATAAAGGTGGCTTTGTTTGTACCTGTCCTGAGGCACTGCTCCTCCAGCCAAATGAACTACTGTAGGAAAAATATCCATAAGGCTTGTAGGTTCATCAATAACTGTCCCTGCAGGCAACACTCCTGGCCATCTAAAGATCCCTGGGACGCGGATTCCTCCTTCCCAGCCTCCCATACCTTTTCCACCTTTCATTACATTAAAAAAAAAAAAAAAAAAAAAAAAGTTTGATTTAAAAGAAAGAGAATATTTGCACAAATTTTATTGCATTATCATGTTACCTTGCTGAGCTTTCTTTACTCTTTTGTTTTTGCTGCTAAGCTCCTACTGAGCACTAGTGAAAGTGTGTTCAGTAGACCAGACCCCGATAATCTGAGAATTCATGCTTATAAAGGACACTTGCCCAGGTTAGAATTTACTACATTGTTACACGCCTAATTAGAACAAGACATATTTGCTTCTTGGTAATAAACCAGTGTTATTCTTTAAATGTATAATCTCACTTAAGCCTTAGGGGTGTCCTAAGTTTTTTCCTGGTTGTTGCTGGGTTATCACTGTCCCTGAACTCTTACCTTTGTATATTCCATTCCAGCCACCCAGCTGCCTTTTGCCTTCTTGTCTTTCCAGCCATCCACCATGATCAGAAGCAAAGTAAACTAGTGTAGTATCTTTCAAGCCTTCCTTGTCGATAACGTCTAGAACCTGGCCTGTAAACGCAAGAATATGGATATATTAAAAAGTAAAAGTATCCCTCATACTACATAAATTTTAACCTCTGACTTGTGAACATTTACCAGTAAGGCCACTCGCTGTTTAATATTTTTTAAGACTGAGATTTGTAGTTATGATTTCATTGTCCCTAAAACACAGAAAATTTGTGATGTGTTGTAACCACTTTATTATCGATATTTTATCCAGGAGTGCAAGAACTACAGTCACTGACAAGAAGTCTGTACTGTCAAGGGCAAAAACTACCATGAACTGTAAAAACATGGAAAGAAATTATGATCTAAGGCCCCAAAAAGATAGATTCTGCATCAGTGGTAGCCATTATGAAAAATACGGAAAAAATATAACGTTACCCTTATCTTATATTTTCTAGACCACAGGATTTGCATTACATTACTGCAGAGGTGGAATATGCATTAATAACAAAGTTCCTTTAAATTTAAAAGTTATTCTTGAGCTGTTTCTGATGTTCTTAATTATATTGGCAGTGTGTATATGTTTCACAGGTTTGAAACCAAATTCTTTCTGTATGTGTACCTGACTTTTCTCTCTTTTGCAAATGTGGGTACTTTTTGTCCATCATGACTGAATGATAAATAATTCTCCTTCCTCTCCAGAAAAGCAGGCTGAAAAATAACATGAATCTTGTTGTGGGAGGCATACCAGTTAACATTGATGAACATCTGGATTTATGATTGTGGTTGAAAAATATTCAGTACTCTGCTTAATGCAGCAGCCACAAATCAATAGCCTGCTGTTTTCCATCTGGAATTAATCTGCTTATTGATTTTATCACCTTCTGAAGTGTCCTACTTGGAAATGACCATAAGAGGCTGAAATGACCTGGTCTTTACTAATCACAGAAAACCAAATAATTCTCACATATTTGGTAAGAAGAACAGGAGAGCTCCTTGACAGGAGCTAAGGGGACATGGTTAAAACTGGTAAACATGGTTAAAACGTCACCAAAAAAAAAAAAAGAGTGAACATTTGGTCCAAGACTGGAGAAAGTAAAAAGCCAACACTATAAATTGACAGTGTTCACAGAAGTTTGACAGATATTCATGAAAAGCTTAGGATTTTTTTGTACATGCTTTTAATTATCTTTCTTGTTCTTTTAATAAAAACTTTTTATTCAGACCTAGGTATTAGATGTTTGGAGACATATGTTATGTTGACTTACCCACCATCCAGTCCATCTCCTCTACATTGTCTCCATATAAACCATGTCTGCTCCTCCCAAGAAACTTCTTCGTGGTGAGGAGAGGGGTGTGGGAATGCAAAAAGGAAAGAAAGAGGAGGAATGGCTTGTGCTTATTTCTACAAAATAGAAATCAACACTGTGTCATCAGGGAAGAAGGTTCTCAACGCAGGTAAGTTGTAATGAAAAATGGTATTATTTTTATGTAGATATTTCAACAATCCCTTCAGAAAAACCTTACTTTGTAAGATATTATAATCCAGTGATTAGAATCTGTCTGATAAAATAATGTTGGGCCTTTATATAATTATCCTTTTTCTATCCTGAATCACAGATAGAAAACTTCCAGATTGAAGATCCACTTTCTGCTATTGCAAAGCACCACTGTGCTACTGAAGTGAAGGCAGCAGGTTCCTCTCCTGCCAGCTGCTGCCCACTTATCAGTCCATATGATAAGGCTACATCACAGCTCTTCTTCTCCTTCCCTGGCCTACACACATATTTCTGACATCACCTGCTGTTCCTTAAAGCTGCAATGCTGGTCTCATTGATAGGTATACATATTTCTTAAATACAGCCTAGAAATATTCAATACAACCCACGGAAACTGGGAATTATTATCAGCTTTAATGAAGCTAGGAATAAGGGGCATCCTTAAGCAGCAGCTTTTTTTTTCTTTTTTTATTACATGATAAAACTATTAATATTATGTAAAAAGAATAAAAATAATAGTACTTATAATCTTACACAATATTGTAAAAATTATAAAAACTTGTAAAGATATGAAACAATAAAGTGATGTTTACAAGTTGCAAAATGTGAAAGAACCAGAAACTTTGAGGTCAAAGGAAGTCCACTTCACCTTTCAATAAACGAAATGGACTCTCTCAAGATAAGGGACGTAGTTCTGTCTGTCACCATTGGCTGCTCAGTAATTGCATGGTTTCTCATCATAATGCAGTTCCAGTAGCGTACAAATCCATAGCTTGAGAACCAGGATGTGAAGAACAGGAGACTAAACCCAGCAAGGCAGGTCAGTGTTTTCCAGCGCACTGGAACCAAGCCGGTCAGTCTTCCAAGGACAGCAGTGAGTGTAACAAGGCCAATCATTTGAGTGGAAAGCCAGAGTTTCCTTCTAAAGGCTCTGTCCATCTCTGGTGTTTCTGTTGGCTGACAGTCACTTATTAGTGTAAAAGGCATCCCGTAGAAATAGTCAAATCCATGTTTTAAAGGGTGATGGCAGTGGTCATTGCGGGATTCACAGTTGACACCTTGATGCCACTTTCCTGAAAATAGAGGTGATTAAGATATAAAGAGATAATATTTTAAAAGGATGGACTTTTCCTTACACGAAACATTTCTCAAAAAGCGGTTGGTTGTTTTCTGCTTGTGACATCTCCTTCACCTTACACAGAAATATACGAAGTATGTAGTTATATAATGAGATCAACTAAAGTAAACCTCTACAAGATATAAATTTTCAACACATTTATCATTGCTCTGTGTATATATTCATGCCCTGTAGCTTTGATCAAACATTAAAAAAAAAATGCATATAAAGGCAACTAAAAATTGAGAAAAAATCCAAACTCAGTAAAAATGTATGACCTTCCTGGAGACTTGTCAAGTAGCAAATAGGAAGAAGCTCTCTTTTTGCTAGCATAGGGAAAAACAACCTTGTTTTGTTGTCCCTTTACCTTCAAAGTGCTGTGCAGTCTTGTTTCTGGGAGGTTTTGATGTCAGGACTGTGGCAACACTTGGTGCCAGATTGGCAAGGGGAGATATGGATAGAGTAGTCAAACTGGCAGCTCAGGTAACTCTTTGCCAGACAAACCACTGGATCCAGAAAAACTTGAGCTCAGGAGATCAGGATTTCTCATGAGACTGTACATTTGTAAGCAACTTTGATGATCATTATATCTCCATATACTGAATGAGAATAAAAGACTTTGTTTTAAAATATTTTTGCCATTTACTTGCATTTATTCAAATTTTTAAAAGTTAAAGCCTACTTCTTTTAAATACTGAAGTCTTCATAAATCAGAAGGAACATCTCTTGACCTTTTGCAGTACAATTTATTCTTCATTATGAACTTACCAACTACTATTGTGAATGGCACACCAAAACCATGCTTTTGCTTCCCCTCCAGTCTATTCAAACAGGCTGGTGTTTATACATACTGATAAGATACTGAATATGCCATGACATGCCTGGTCAAACAGGCACTTACATGGTGACGTAGCAAGCTGGCTTGTTTGGTTCAAACACTGAGGTCTAGGTATATCTGAATTGAGTGAACAATATCTACCACTCATCAGAGGTTTAATTGCATTTTATGCAGATCTTGGATGTCAGATGAAAATGGGCATTAAGAATTTTTCTCAAAAACTAATTTGAAACTAATTCTTATTGTAGAGAGAGAAACTGTGCACTTCCAGGATGATGTTATCTTCAAGAAATGGTTCAGTATGTTATCAGCACGTATAATAGCAGCCAACCCTGAGCAGATTTCAATAGAATGGCAGTGCATTACAATAGGGGCAGAAAAACCACCCCCGAGGGGAAAAACTGCTGCTTCTAGGCTGTAAATATAAAGAAAGACTGGAAGTTCTAGCATAGTTGGATGAATTGCTTTCAGCTAAAATCTCTACTCAGTTTACCTCCTGACATATTTAGAGCCAGCTGTAGAATGAAACAGGTTTATAATCAATACATAGATGTGTTGGTCATAAATACAGGTGCAGCGAAAGCATTCTTGGAATTCAGATGTACTCCAACACCTAAATCTCCAGCCAGGGTCGATAAAGGTTTCTGACATGCTAGAACAGAATCAAATCTCCAGAAGCTAAACTAAGTGTATAATTAAGATAAATTAATCTCTGAGGGCATTAGTTATACAGCATTGGTTTTCTGACTACAAAGAACATTCAGATCATTTCCCGAAAAATAATCTCATTATCACCTCAAGCTGCATGTTATTAATAGGATTTAACTTTGCAATTAAACTGGTTGTGCTCAGGGCAAAACAATCACAAACTATTCAGGTGAGACTATTTAGTGCTCATTCAGTTGTGGTGACATGGGTAGATGTGTTAAAATTTTTTGCTTCATGACTTGAATGCAAAATTCTTGTGGTATTTTTTGTGTCACTTATCATTGGTGCTTTCCATTGTCCCCCATGGTGCAATTAATCAGGATCTGTCAGGTTAATCTAAGTGATGCCTTTGGCATCTGTAGTGTGATCTTAGCTGAGATGCCCACAGGGAAAATGCCTCCCCATTTTGCTTCTGGGAGGCAGGCAACAAAACTCGGCTACAGGGCAATTCCCTGGGGAGAGTGGAGACAAATCTGATTGTTTTGCTAGTGATAACGTGCTGAAACCAAGACGAAGCATGTCGTTTGTTTTATGATGGTCTGTTTTATACACTCACTAAAACAACTAAAATAATATTGCTACAAAACTAACAGGAGATGGAGCTTCAGTAATGTAGCATTTAAATTGCTTGGAATGCTTCTTTTAGTTTTGTCCCATGTGGTTTAGATTTACTTTGTTGAATGACTACAAATCTATTTCTGCAGGAAGTTTTATTAATAAATTCAGTTGGTTTGTGCAGCTAATATTTTTATGTGCCAGATAAAGGTTTTGGATTTTGACATTTTAGATGCTCAGATGAGATAGGGCAAATAGCTGAAAAATCAGCCAGGAATGTTTGTGCTTTATCAGCCTGTGGCTATGTGACATACCTAAGATAAATAATTATTTGAAACAAGATCGTGACCAAAAGTTACAACTGTACTAAAAAAAAAGCACTATAAATTGTAAAGGAAAAAGAAATTCACATTGATGTTGAAGAAGGCAGTGTTTTTGGGCTGTACTGAAATCTCGGTGAACTACAGTGGCATGCTGTGACTGAAGAAAAAAGTAATTGCTTTGTTTCTGTTTCTGAAAGGCCCAATCTTGTGACACTATTAACTGTCTCTAATGTTTTAAGTAGCAGCTGTTCCCTTTTGTGTGAATCTGCTCTGAACTCTGTAAACATCATCACACATATTTAAATGACACTTATATTTTTAGTTTTTAAAAATGAAATAGTCTTGGAATAAGTATCTTATACCTGGTATCATAACATTCAGGAATTAATAACATTTTCTGTTATGTATTTTCATAACCACAGCTGTGCTTGAAAGTGGGTCAATGGTAAAAATTGCCCTCTTTATCATATGCATGTTCTTCTAAGAGAGGGTACTTTTCAGTTAGAGCTTCTTTTTACATATTATTCTTAATCAGGAAATAAAAATATTACAACTGAAGTGCAAGCACTTACTAACTATGGTTACTAACAAATGGTTTGAGTGAGATGTGCAGGAGAAACACATTCAAGAACATCTTTAGGAGAGGAGTGCCCCCATACCTATCAATCCTGTGCTGTAGCCTTGGTGCTGCAGTATTTTGGCAAAAGTGGTTTCGTTCGGAGGAAGCCCTCCTGAGCCGGCATTCCAAAAAATAACACGGTAATCGTTTACAGCATCCATCCCTAAAAATGCAATAAAAACCAGTCTGAGTAAGTATAAAGGGTCGGGTGCTTTTACCCAACATGCTTTTTTGTTTCCTGATTTCATTGAAATGATAATGTTAAACATTTGTCCTAATGCTGTTTGTTTGGCAAAATGAATCTAAGACCCTGGACAAGATTAAGGAAGAGTTAAGACTCGCCTGTCACTGTTGCCATGCTGAAAACACTCACAGACCCTGATCAGGTTTCGACTAAGAGAACTACCTTTATTACATGACTGAATCTATTATAGCCTATTTCTAACATGTTCAGTGATTGGTAGGCAAAGTCCACACCTCTCCAATCACATTGGTCAAAACAAATGTCTATCAAAAGAACTGTTCCTCCCAGAATGAATGTAAACATTCTATTGTTTACAGAAAAGTGTGTGAAAAAAAAAAAAATTCAGAACATAAACACCAGAAAGCTGAGAAAACCAAGGCAACACTCACCATAGTACCTCTTCTTGCTTCTCTGTATCTCATCTTGAGACTTTTTTCCCTTTAATTTCATTTCATTTGGGATGACACGGTTGGATAGATTTTATATGTCACAGTGACACCCAGGCTGTGTGAAATGCAGTTGCTTAGTGTGAATGTAAGGGCAGGGAGGAGCCTAAGGAGACTTCAGCCCGCTGTCTGTCTCAGACTGCAGCTCACTGAGGGCTGCCAGGGAACTCAGGGTTTCCTTGCACAGTGGCATGGCTGGTATCTGATCTCTGAGCCCCACAGAGTAGCTATCTTCTCTTCACCTGCAGGTTTACACCCTACCATGTAGTATTTTATCCTAGCATAACCCCATCATACAGAGGTATGTAAAGTTCAATCTGTCATTGCAGCATTGAACATCTCTGGCCCTGTTGTTACAGTGGGAAAGGGTCTGTACAAGCCTGTGTGTTTTCAAACTACCAGTCTCAGTGGGAACTGTCATGATAAAAGTAGAATGACATATCAGCTTCAAAATGCCTCAGGAATGAAGGCTCTGAAGATAATTTGCAATAGAACAAGCATTTGAGGGTTGCTGTAGAGTTATTTGTTTCTCATACCTCTTCATCTCAGGGATGCAGTTTGACAGGATAGTGTTTTTTCTTCAAAAACACAACTGAGAAAAATAATATTGCTGTCAAACTGTTATCTCCTAGGACAGATTAATTTTGACAGATATGTAAAGATGCTTTCCCATGAATGACTTGTTCTGCACCTTGACTGGAGGGAATGGACAAACATCTGCACAGGCCTACCCTGCTCCCTGCAGGGCTGAGCTGCTTCTGACATCTGATGAGGAGTCACCTATGACAGAAATTAATTTAACTAGTGCTTTTTAAGCACGTTGTTACAATTCTTCATGTTTTGTGTAATGACTTTTTTGAGTGTAACAGTTCGCTCTAACTCCATTCTGGCTGCAATCTGTACAACAGAGCATCAAAACATAACCAAAATTGTGCCTTGAGGGAGACCAAGATGATCTGCAGGGCTGGTTCTTCCCTCCTCTGTTTCCCCCCAGACCAGTTCACAAATTCCCTACAAATACAGAAGCCACCTCAAAGGTATTTGGACAAAGGACCCCTCATGTGTGTCAGTGGGGGATGGAGTGCCTGTGGCACCCCTGTTTGCACACCCTCATTTCTTCAGTGCCCATCGTATGACATTGTTCTCTCCAGCAATAAAGCAATGTTTAAAGGGTGTGTGGCTTTGCAAGGCAAACCTGATCGGAGGGGGTATCTGCCAGTGAGGAAAGCTGCTCTGCTGGGGGTGCAAAGAGGAGCTGCAGCGAGGTGTTGGGTCAGCTTCACTCCTTCCTTTGCCAGGCGATCGATGTTCGGGGTCCTAAAACGCAACCAAAGCCACCAGATTTCATCCAGAGAGTCTTTCAAGGGAATAACACATTATATACTTATCTTTATTTTCGGAACTTTCTTCTATTTGAAGAGGGCCAGGAAATATTTTTGTAATTTATTTCAATTTTCTCAAGTGATGGGGAGATATTTCTCTTTTTCTTTCTTCATTAAAAATCAGTATCTGGATTAATTTCAAAACAACAACTTTTTTTTTCTTTTCTTTTTTTNAAAATAAGTTTTTGGTTTATTTTAAAAAAAAAACCTTTTTTTTTTTTTTTTTTTTTTTTTTTTTCTTTTTTTTTTTTTTTTTCTTTTTCCCATGTACTGTGAGGAGTCTTGCAGAAATCATAGCATTGTAGAACGGTTTGGGCTGCAAGGGACCTTAAAGATCACAAAGCTCCAACCCCCCTGCCATGGGCAGGAACACTTTCCATGATATGAGGTTGCTCAGAGCCCCATCCAACCTGGCTTGGAACGCTTCCAAGGATGGGGCATCCACAGCTTCTCCAGACAACATGTTCCTGTGCCTCACCACCCTACAGCAAAGACCTTTCATTCCTCCAGAGCTGCCTTTCCTACACTAGCTTCTTAAAGAGCCCTGGATCAGCCTCAGCCTATCAGTAATGGTAATTTAGTTGCCACGGGGTGACAGTGCTTGACTAGACAAGATGCTACATGACTTAGAGTGCAGATAAGGAAGCTAACAAGGTACATCTCATGACATTTGTAGTGAAGGGGAAAGGAGAAGAATGGAAAGAAATCCCTAATGTTTTCACACTGTAGTGGCAGTCTCTCATGGCAACATGAATTAAGCCCCACGGTGAGAAACTTGGTGAGAAGAGGGTACTTTGCAAGCAACTGGCAACCAACAAAAAAGCTTGCCTAGCACACTAGTTACAGACAAGTAATATCTTGCATTTCAGAATACAGTATAGCCCTCTTCCAATTCAAGATGTGCCTACTTCTATTTAAAATTAGATTGAGCTTCAGTTTTACAATTTTGTTTTTGCAATTATCAGTTCAGTGGTGTTCACAAGTAGGCAAAACCATCAGTAGGATTTTGAAAAATCCTGTCTGTTTTGTTGCTTTGCACTCGTACAAAGTTACGGATTCCTCCCTCCAAGACACACTGCCAGGAAAAAAAACATCTGCAACAAGGTTTCTTATTCTGTACAGGTTTTTCCAGAGGTGCAGGCCGGGGTAACTTGGCAAAGCATTTGGTGTAGTTCCACCCTTCAGCACAATTGCCATCTCAGTTAGCTGATAAGCATTCCTCCTCAAAGGAGCACGAGGTCTGCCTCCCAAATTGCTGTTTTGAAATCCTGCCATTCTTTGCACTGCAAGGAACCAGTTGCTAAGAGAGCCCAGATGTGTAGTCACCCTGCTAGTGCACTCCAAACGTGTAAAAAGAAAATCCATGCCTTGGGGATGATGCTGTGGAGGCCTGGCTTTGCAGAACCCTATCAGCTACCTATGATCACCAGCTGCCTGTCAGGAACTTGCTGGCTGAAGCTTTTCAGGATAAGATTCCAAGAACATTGCTGGATGAGGGGAGGGATCATAGCAAATTCGGTTTTATTCAAACACATTACAAGCCAGTAGGCAATACTGTGGCACAATTTTCAAAGAGAAGGCAAATTCTATGTCCTTGAGGCTGAAAAGAGAAATATTTTCTCGTAATATTGCTCATTGCAGTCATTTAACTGTATTTTGATTTGAGACTGGGAAAGAATGGTAACATAGAATTAAAATGAGGTAATGAGGGCTGTGTGTTGAAAGAGGGGACAATATTTCTATCTTTGGGTGTAGCTGCTTCTTAAGTGTTAGGCAATTAAGGAATGATTGTCATAATCCCATAGTAAAGCAGCAGCACATAGCAGAGCTGGCCCTGGGAATGCCCTCCAGGCTATGAGATAATCCTGGGCAGAGGATTTCAGGTTTACATGAAATGTCACACCAGCTCTGTTCACCCTTAAGATCAGTTTCCTTACCTGATTGTATCATTCCCATAACAACCTACGTCCCCTATGCCGAGATCATCAGCCAGCAGCAGGACAAAGTTTGGCTGTGTGATGGTGGAAGGCTGTGTGAATGGTGCTTGCAGAAGCAGACCAAAAATCAGGGCTGTAACCAGGGGTGACCTGAAACACAGAAGAGGGAAAGAAGCCAGTGACCTGGCCATTCATCACTCCCCCTGCACGTGGCCAGAGACCCTCCGACGTGAGCTTGGCTGCAGACCAGAGCACTCTGTCCAGACACAGAGGGTGGAAGTGTTTATCATTTACCCAAACTGATGTAACGAAGAGGAAAATGTCAGGACCATAACTTTAAAACTGCCTTTCCTGATTGTTTCCAAGTTTCCTGTGAGCAGTCTCACATGGGAATTTACATGTAGCAGATGGCATACAAGTGATTTTGCTTCATGGCTTTGGATGTTTATAAAGAGTTGTTCTGGGAACCTGAGAATGGGATCAACTTCCTCTGACAGTTTTTGCCCAGACTGGGATCTTTGGGTTGTGAAAAAGTTAATAACAAGAATAATAAACAAAAATCACTCTGTGAGATAAAGAATGTTACTCTTTTATACTCTTTTATAACACCGTTTGACATCATTATTAAGCTCCACTCACTTTAGATCTAAGTATGATACAACAGTAACTCATGACTTTTTCTTACCAATGAGATAGTTGCCAAATCATTTCTGCATTTGGAGTTTTCAAATCCTGCAAAATCAAGAGTACTTTGTCATAGTTACATCTTCCTAGCAGTAAATGCAATAAAAAATAGATTAAAAACTTACTCAAACCCCATTAACATTCTGTTTTGTTTGCTCCAGTGCACCTCAGATCAGACCCTAAATGAAAAAGAGTAAAGGCATTAGTGTTATTTTTATGGCCAGCCCTTCACTTATTAGAGGGATTTTTCTTTTTGTGTAAAGAATTTTATCTCAAAATAGCAAAATAATTCTATTTTCTTACATGAATCATCTATATAAAAATACTTATTGTTCAGAAAGGAAAAGAAAAAGTGTTTTAAAATCCAGTCCTCAATATAATTTATTTTTCTATAATCACAGACAGTAGCAACATTGTACTTTTTCACGTAATGTGCTAAGTTTCCTTTCAGACTTGTAAGAGGCATTTTTATTTGTAGAAATTCTAGTCATCTTTTTCCAGCAATTATAATTTCTCAGAAGAATTCATAACCTCTTGTTATTTAACTCTGAGAATGAAGAGGTTTCTCTGGGGGTTTTCCTTTCACTGCCAGGACAGTGAGATAAACTTTGAAAGCTTTGAAGAAGGGGCCGAGTGAACTTTGTTCAAAAGCTTTAAAATAGACTTCTTTGAAATTTATCCCATGCCTGGCTGAACTATCCTGAGCATCTCAATTTTATTAATTATGTTTATTTCATATTTATTTTTGTTTTCCAGAAATGATGTATTCAGCAGTTTAGTTAATATTCATAGTTCTTCCATTTTATCCATCAACATAACAAGTTTCAATGGGAAAAATTAAATTTCTGTGGTTAGAAAACTGGCATCCAAACACTAACTTACAAGCACCAGAGCTGACACAGCATTGCTATCTAGAGATACTCAATTTCCTGCATCTGAGTTTTTGCCTTTGCTGCATCCTAAGTAGTTATAGGAAAAGTATGACAGACCACCTCAGCCATCTCTGACATTTACATCATATGAGCCTCCAAAACAGTTGAAGTAAAAGGGATCTGGAAATAATAATGGAAGAATTAATGCAATAATTTAATTGTGCAGTTGGTTGTCACTGTGTTTCACAGTAGAGACATAGATTTAAAGAACAGCCTGGAGCTCAAGGCTGATCTTCCCCAGAAGCTGTCTGTAAAATAGCAGGCAATATACAGAAAACAGCTGATGGTTTATTACACTGACTGGTATTATTCTTGTCAAGCTATTTCCTCAGTGAAAGGTGATGGGAGTCCAGGCAGAGAAACTGCAAGCAAACTGTCCCCTCTGCTATCTGAACTGAACTTGGCTTAAAGCAAAACTCTTTCCTCCCTCTCCCGTTGTTAATCCCTCCCCCAAAGTAATTTAGGTTTTGGTGTGTTTTTTCCTCTTTTTTTTTTTTTCCCCCTTTCTTCATCTATCTTAATAATCCTGGGAGGAATAGCTTGCCTATCTTTCATATTTTATCAATGGTTTTCCTGTATTGATTCAAAGTTTATAATCAATCTTTACCTTTCCAACAAAATACTTACAGGATACTGAAATACCATAAGAGAAAATATTAATGTTTTTAGACTTACACTCTTCTTGAAAACAGTGTACAAATGAAAATGCATTTGTGGCATCAGTTTGGCAACACTCAGTGAAAAGTCACACAGTTAATATCACTCAATTTAGTACTGTTCAGTCTGTTAGAATTTATTTTAAAAATTACTCTTTTGTAGACTTGATACAGATAAAATGCAGACTTGTAAACATATAGACTCCTACTCTCACTTTGTACAGTCTTGTATGAGAATAACATTGCTGTAAAGGGAAAAGTATTTGAAAAACTTCCCTGAGATATTTTTATCTACAGAAGGAAAAACCAAAAATTCCAAACAGATATTAATATTTTCCTGTGTATTTCCCAAAGGAGTAAGGGAGGAATACAGTACCTGGTCAAGTTATGTTCAAAGCAGACAGTTGATAGACTGGTGACTTAAAATGATTCCCAATTTTTTCAGCAGGAGGACTGCTGCTACTGTGCAGCGTTTCTGAAGGCAGTCCTGGAATGTGCCCCAGCTGCATGTCCCACAGCTCACCACAGGAAAGGGATGTTACGCCAGAGCTTCCAAGCAGCTTGGATGTTCTGGCTTGCCGTGGAGTCTCAAGCTGCACTTCCCCCTGCTGTTGGCACAACTCTGACATTCACACAGGGCATGAGGGTCGGGCTGGGGAACGCCACAGACACCACAAAAATGCTTTCTGCCTAACCATCAGTCTCTCAAGGGATGGGGGATGAGCTCCTTCAAGTCTGAGACACTCCCGTGAAAGGTACTAGAAGTAACAGTTCCCAATAAACCTCTCCTCACTTCCACCAAGGGAAAGAGAAAATCGCTGTACTTACAGAGCAGCAGCTCTTTGTTGTAGAAATAGAAATTGAGCTAATTTCTTCACTTTATGGCAACCCTGAGTGCATGCTGCCGTGAGGTTGTTGTCTCTGCACACGCTGCGAGAAACAGTTCTAGGGTGGGGAGGAAATGCCAGTAAGAGGCTTGAATTTTCTTTTCAGAAAATGAGTCATTCAGCTTCAGTTCTGAGTGCTGCCTGTTCCTAGCCATCGCTCAAAGCAACAAATTAAGGTTACCTGCTGGCTAATGCTTACTTTCTTGATTTTTTCTTATGTGAGTCCTCTTGTACTGAGCGGTTTGGGACAGCATGAGGCATGACCAACAGCAATCTTGTTTTAATAACAAAGAGTTTCCTGCATTTTCGTATCTTATGAGAGAAGGGAGATGTGGTGGTGAGTTGGTGGTGTCAATTGCAATGCTCAGGTTGGATTGCTAGTGGAGTACCTCTGGGGCAAGTTACAGCACCATAGGTGATCCCCTCCCTGTTCCCTCTCACCACGGCATGAGCATGCTGGAGTGGTTACAGCCAACATGCACAGAAGTGATGTGTCTGGTTTTACTTCTCTCAGTGTCTGCTTCCTGATTCCCACCTGCATTACAGAATTCCAATCTGTACCTCTCTAGTTCCCATTCCCCTCATTGAGCCTTTAGCACTTCAAGGATTCATTAAGTTCTACAAGATCTCTTGTTGTCTGATGCCCCCTACTGCTGCATGTTTTTCTAAGAAAAAAAAACACCTTCTCAGTTGCTTCTGGGTTTTTCTGTCCAGGTTGCAATCAATCCCTGCAGGGCCCTGCTGACTGAGAGCGCCTTTTTTTGCAGCTGGGACCATCTCCACAGCTCTCATACCACTGCTGTGTTTTCTCTAGGACTTGCAAATTCTATAGAGTTTGTAACAGAGAACTACAAACTATAACTGCTATGTTATTTACTAAATTTAGAATACAGCAGAAAACGGAATGCATGTCTACAGTTACACTGCAGGAACATGCCTTTGCTGTCTTTTACACAGAGAGAGCCAGACCAGTTTGCTGCTCTAAGTAGCCTTTGTTGAAGTCTGGCTCCTGGGAATGGCCACTGGGCACACCTGTGGTGTTACGAAATTAAAGGAAGGAGGGTTGTGCTTGTGGTCTAAAGATTTTCGGAGTGACAACTTGTGCCCATTTCGGTGTTTGATCTTTGTAGGAGGGAAAGGTGAATGCCCTCTCACTGGTGCTACGTAAAGATGACATTTTTAAAAGGTCTAGGCAAAGCTAATTCTGTTCCCAACCAACGCACTGAATTTGCGCTAGCTGGTTTTCTGTGGGGAAATCTTTAAAAAGTCTGTATTTTTTTTCACAATGTAGAATGAATGTCGAATTTTGCAGAAGTCCTGCATACTTCTGTCATTTTCTCTCGTTTCCTTTACTGAGTGCTGGAGGCAGTAGCACTCTGTGACGCTAGCAAAGTGCTGCAACAGTTAAGAGCTGAAGGCCCAAATAGTGTAGTTGGTGTAGGATAGGATGATCAAGGGACTCCCTCTAGCGACTATTCCTTCCATTTGTTTCAGAGGACAGTGGATCCGTACCCACCTTTCTAAAAGTCATTGCACAATGATGCTGTGATGTTATTTCTAGGAACGCTGATTTACACTAGGTTTTCAATGCCTGGATGCCCAGGAGCAAATGCAGAGCCTTACCTGTTGTCCTGGAGCACAGAATACAGGTTCTCAACGCTGGGAAGAAGCCAAGTTCATGTATTCCAGGACTCCTCTGCTACTGAGGAGCCAAACTGCAGGAGGTGGAGGTGAGTGGGAGAGATGCTTCAAAAGTGCTCTCCTGGTCTGGGGTAAAGCAGTAATCCAGATGCCCCAATTCCTGTCTAAGGCTCGACTTACAACTGGTAAGTAATGTAACTAATATACTTAGTGGGCTTTAATGCAATTAATTGTCCACATGGTTTCCAACAGGAGACGTAATCCAGTGCTGTTTCCTGCTGCACCACAGAATGGGTTCATACCACCTGGGTTTCACTGCAAAAACCTAACTGTTCACATCTAAGCCTGCCCTCCAGACTCTGCAATCAATGGTGAAAGACAGACACATTGAGGGCAGTCCAGCTGTCCTGTAATGCTTTTCTAGGATGAGATGAAACATCCTTTGAAGGTTCTAGTCTATCTTTAATGCCTGTACAGAGACAATTTGTATGGCTCTATATTCAAGCTAGATTGGAACAGGTTAAAGTGATGCCAAACCATACTGTTAGTCATTCTAGCAAGAGATCAAGCAAATGAATACTACCATACAAAAAAAATGTATGAAAGCTATTTTTATTACAACCTTTCCAATAATGTTCTGAAAGGTGAGTTTTTATTTTTTAAGTTTAAGGAAAACCATCTGATATGAACGAAACAATCCTACAATTTAAACAATGGAGATGCCTTTAATTTAATTTCTAAAACCTGGATACTTCTTATTCTCTTGGGACTGAAGCTGTTAAAAGTGAAGTATTTAGTTATATTTTCAACTGTAATGGAAAAAAGCATAACCTAAAATGCCAGAAGAGTAAAAAGCTAAGATTTGGAGGAAGAGATACGCTTTATTGCACTCTTGGTGTGTATTTCTCAAGACACCCAACTTCAAGGCATAAAAAGGCAGTGACACATACATGTTATCGTACATGCGATCAAGTGGGTCCCAGAAAGCCTCATGTCAGCACTTTATGCAGATAAAACCTTACTGGTTTTTATCTGCAGCACTCATGAGGCCTTACCTCAGATCCTGTGTTTGATTTTGGGCCCCTCATGAAAAGAAAGACATTGAGGTGTCATGTCAACTTACATGAAACATTTTGCTGGGAAACATTCTTCCTCTGATGTTTTACTATCCAAAGACAAGGAGATCAGTTTTGGGAGAAACCAAGCCCATTGCAAGTGCAACCTACTTAAGAATTTACGATTCCCAATGATAAAAAATATGTGTCTACTACCAGATATGAGTTGTTTCTCATCCCCACAGTGTAAACACTCTCACTTAACTTCCTCTCTGTTAGCCACTGGTAGCTGTCCCAGTACAAGCATATGAGAGATTGAGAGATTTGTGAATTTCCTTGAAATAAACATTTTTCTGAATTTTACTTTGGTGGAATGAATAAATTGTAGAAAAGGTTTTTATTATAGTGTTGAAAGACAAAGCAACTCATACCAAAAATATCTTAACCCCTCACCATCTGCAACTGAGAGAGGTTCAGAATCACCACAGCAAAGTGACAGACACGAGTAGGCACAGCAGAGTGAGGTTCACAGCAGTTAGCAATAAACATTAAGCTTTCTCATTGCCATTACCATAAATTTGGGAACTATCAAACAGGATTTTGGCTCTTATCTGTATCATTGCTTTTGGAATTCAAGGGAGGTTGAGTTTCACTATTGCAACCTCTGTCCTCACACGCACAGCTAAATCTTTCCTTCAGCTGTGAGGGACTGTCTTGAGCCTGCCCCTGGGAAGGGGATGCAGCTGGGCTGTCTGGAAGCAGGCCCAAGGGTGGTAAGCCTGACCTAGGGGTGAAATCAGCAGTCCAGCTGAAGTGCATTTACACTAATGCACGCAGCATGGGTAACAAACAAGAAGACTTGGAAAGCCATGGTGCAGCAGTGAAGCTATCATGTAGTTGCCATCATGGAAACGTGGTGGGATGACTCACACAGCCGGAGCACTGCACTGGATGGCTACAGGCTCTTCAGAAGAGACAGGAAAGGGGGAAGAGGTGGAGGGGTGGCCCTTTATATTAGGAAGGCTTTTGATGCCATGGAACTTGAAACTAGTGACGATGTGGAGTGCCTGTGGGTAAGAATTAAGAGGAAGGC
>WAAE01010167.1:0-12469 GCA_013400495.1 Nicator chloris
TACCAGCAATGTTTTCCCCTTTTTATTGTGTAGCCAAAAGTTGCTCCTTCAGTACAAATTAATAACACACTTGGGATAGGAAGGCCTTTGGGAGATTATTACAGGATTTCAACACCATTTATGTCATCGCCATGTGGCGCCTCCTTCACAAAAGGGTAGGGCAGCAGGTTGTGCCCATGTGCTTGGATGACTGTAATGCTGCAGATTTCATTTGTATGCCCAGATAGAGGAAACACTTGCCTTTACTGGCTTTAAAAAAGGTCAGTGTTTGATTTAATAAATTCCCTGCCAAGAAAGCAGACTCCATTCTCAAAGGTTTAACACTAGTACTCACTGGGTGGCTGGGTGTCTCAGAGCATTGCTAGCAAGCTACAAAGACTAGTATCTGTGAATTTCCACAGTTTGAAAGCAGTCCAATTGAGCCGTTTCCATACTTAGTAGTCTCTGTAAATACATGAGAAATGAGTTGGGCAAGCCTCTGTTACAGCTCTGCGTTACAAACTCATCCCAGTGTCCTCTAAATACAGAGGTTAAAAACCCACCTACGGGAAATGCACATTTTAAATTCAAGTTAATAAACCTGTTTGCCTGTCTCTGTAATACATACTGTATGTCTGTTGCTTAATATCCAAACCTTTGCCTGTTCAAGAAGTCCTGTTAACTTACTTCAGAGAAACCACACGTATGGGTTCAGTCATACACGTACTAAAACATTTGCATGATTAGGCTAAAGTGACTAAATGTGAAGCAGACTGTCAAAACAATAATTTAAAACTCAAGTGCATAACACTGCATGCAATTGTATATAAAGCTGAAAGGAAAGCCTTGCAATCTCAAAGAAAATTGATTTAATAAACACTATAGTAATAATAACATTAACAACTACACAAATGCAGAACTTTCTGATTTCAGAACATCACAGTAACAACAAATCGTACTGGATCAGACACAGCACCTATGTGTGGTAGGTATTTGTTCCTAAGTCCTTTTAATTGAAGGATTACAGTCTTTTATTTTTTCCAAGCAGATTATGGTCCATACTCACATATTCAAATTATGCACAGATGCTACCCTTTTGTCCCTGCCCTCATGAATCTTGAAGACAAATAACTAATAAATAATGTATTCATTACAGTAGCAGTGTTGTATTCACTCAGATCCATCTAAAAAACCAACAAAACTCAGAATCAAATATATGTGCTGGCTTAACCTCCATAAATACTCTTTTCAAGTGTTATTTCCTCTGTAATACTTCATGTCCCAAGGATGATTCATCTTCCTCCAAAAAAGTAAAAATCAAGATAGACTTTACCAATGAAAAACAATGAAATTCTGCATGTGCTCAAATACCACTGCACTGATGCAGTATTTTAACACTGCTGTCTGTGCCACGTCTGAGACATGGCTCCTGATTGTCTGCCCTAACAGTCAGACTGTTATCAGGGTGCAAGATGTGTGTGCTCCCTCTGTTGGCTACCTTGCTCTTTGGTAGGAAAAAATTCACATAAAAGGAAGAAAAAAAGCCTTATTAGGAGGGAACACTTTAACGTTCTTGGCTAGGACATGAAAAGTTATTTCCTATGAAATGGAGAATGAATTTAGAAAGAAAGAAAACGCACAAACAACTAAATGACTGAATTTCACCCAGCATTTGACCAGGCCTTAAATTTTGCAAGCATAAATACCTGGTTGCAGAGTTTTCTCTTTGTAATGAATTGGTGACATGTATTACTGACACCATCAGGTTTAGGCATGCAAAAAAGTATTTAGACGTCAAAGTACTGGTATATCAAAACACAAAAACCACTACAAAAAACTATGCAGCTCCTTATTTGCTAGCAAATGCCAAATTTAAACCACAAAAGCAGATCTGGAAAAATACTGGGCTATCTATGCATGTTCATAGTATGTCATACCAAGAAACCTAAACCAAAGTTTCAAATTCTGTAACAAAAATACTTTTAAAAGGTTTTAAAATAATTAATACTTAACAGAAGTGAATGCCAACAGCTATTTCGTTTGGCAACACAAATCAAGAAATTATTCTGGCTTGGTAATTACAAAGACTCAAAGTGGTGATATTGGTCATAGTACTGCCTCCACTTTTGAGACAGATAATTAACTTGTATGATGTCAGCAGTTCAGACCAGTAACACCATTGAAAAACTGCACCGCAAGCACACAAGAAATGCAGGCACATCTCCTGCTGAGACCTTACGCCCAGGAGCTTCTGAACGCAGCAGAGCTCTCCGGCAGAGGAAAAATAATAAAACAGGGAAAGGAATATAAACAGGGCTCTCCTGAAAGGCCAGAAGTTGTTAAACAAAAACATATGAGGGTAGCGACAAGGCTTAGTGAGCCAGTGACTTATTAGTCAACACAGGGGTGTGTGGCTGGCTGGAATTCCCAAATCAGATTGTCTGCCAGACAGTCAATTCCATTACGCTGCTCTGATAAAACCTGCAAAACCTTCAGACAGCTATCCTCCTGTAACGTCTGGCAGGACATGCAGCAAGCAGATCTGTGTGGTCCCGGAAGCAGAGGTCTATTCTCTCAGCTTTCTAGCTGGTTTCATTGTGACTTCTTTGTTTCTCTCACCCACGACAAACTGAACTCCAGCCTGCAGACCTGCAGTGGGTTACCAGTTGACATCCTTGACAGAAAAACAAAGGTGCCACTTAGACCATTATTACAACATTGTACTTAAAGTATCAATTGCTTTAAGGCTTCCTACGTTATATTATCTGGCTCTAGATATTGTGGCTGCAGTACACAGTACTGTTTAAAATATAGTGAAACCAAGCTTTAGTTCTTGCCTGCTGAGGAACTGGTGTGTACAGGGCATTGCTGAGGAGTGGATATGAAATATGAATGTATTTCTCTCTTGACAGCAATGAAGTGAAGATACCTTTGTCTTTGTATTGCACAAAAAATGCTACTAGATCCCAGCTAAGACTAATGGTTAGAAAAGCCTGTCCTCACTCTGTACCTTGCAGAGGTGAAGATCGTGCATGCCCTTGACACTAATCAAATTAAGGCATTCTCTCGCCTTCCTTTATATTTTTGTTTCCCCAGAAAGAAGGAAAAAAGCACTCTATTCGGTTTTATCCCGATTATTTCTGATTATGTGAATACTCCTCTGCCTCCATCAGGACTTAGAAAATAATAGCTGCATAATTTTTGCTCTATGGGAGCCAAGCTTGGGTTGCTAGGGTAAAATCCTGATATCTGCTCAAGTCTTTACATATTAAAATGGATGAGCATTCTCTTTAGCAGAACTTTCAGTCCACATTACTGTGGCAGAGGATATAACTGAAGGGCAACAGAACGCATCTCTGAAACCTCTCTTTTAAAAGTGTTCTGCCTGTGGCACTTAGAAACCTTACAGTAATCTGGGCTGAGGTCATGGTGTGGTCAATGTCTCTCTTGAAAAGATTTTGGGGAATGATGGCAAGACAAGAAAAACCCTAAACCCTAAAACTCGGGGACTAGAATAACAAATAGGTTGTAACTGCCACTTATTTCTACCTTCTCCTAAGCTCTGATTTTCATATCTGCATGTTTCTTTAAGAAACATTGGTGTTAATATTAATACTAACCACTTTAGACAACAAATACAGAAGGCAAACACAGCCATCTAGTCATCCACCCATGCTATATGCCATACTCAGTAGTTTTGAGCTACAAAGACAGAAAAAGATCTCAAAGAATTTGCCAGCTACCAGAGTAGTCCATCAAATATACAGAAAAACAGCATCCAAATAATATGTATAACAGTCATTTTGAATCTGGGATTCAAATTATTACTATTCAAATTACATTAGCCAGTGAATATCTCCCCTCTAACAATTCCTGTATGTTATTAAAGAAATGACATAATACAGCAACATTGCTTGTAATAGGGAAGAGGACATGAGAAGGTCAAGAGTAGGGGTTATGATCCATGGAGTTGTAATAAGAAGCATCAATGTACTTGTTTACAAAGATTTATGAAACCAAATGTGACTAGGTACTTACAGCCATGGCCTAAGGCATATTTAAAAAGAAGGGCAGAAATATGGGCCCAGTGTCACCTGTACTTTTCAGACAATACATATACCATGAATTCTTAAGTCTCCTTAGTCCAAAACCTAGTAGATAATCTGTGGTGCTGCTGGTCTGTCTGTGACTAAATACACAGTAACTGTCCCTCAAGGATTTCATCAGCATGTACATTGAATTAAATAACTTAAAGAATACAAAGAATATTTTCTCTCAAAGCAGGGCAAATAAATTACTGAAAATAATTTTTTTAAACAACTTTTTGCTGAAGAAGGAGATTTCTGTAGTGATCTCTGCAGTACAATGAATGGTATTTCTGAGAGACAGTGTCAGTTGTATTTTAGCTCAAACATAAACAGTAAAGATAGTTGCTGATACATCTGGAAAGCCCATTATCCTTTAGAAAAGAAATTTATTTAAATTTTGAATTTCACAATAGAAAAATCCAGAATGCTTTAAACTGAAATGCACATATATATAGCTTACCTTAACACAGATTTTGAAATTCACAAGATAAGTAGACCAGCTTTTGATATAATGTATTCAGATTGGTTCTAGTCAGTAACCAATTACCATGAAGTACTTTGAGATACCAAAAAAAAAAAAAATCTGAAAGTTGCTATATAAAATTTACTTTAAATTCCACAGCTACCTGCCATAAAAGTTCCCTGACCTTAACTTTAAAAAAAAATTCTTACATTATGAAACAAATGACAGTACAAATCTA
The DNA here is from genome assembly GCA_013400495.1 of Nicator chloris. Taxonomy (NCBI): domain Eukaryota; kingdom Metazoa; phylum Chordata; class Aves; order Passeriformes; family Pycnonotidae; genus Nicator; species Nicator chloris. Next base: position 4,769 of record WAAE01010167.1, read on the forward strand.
TCTATTCGTAAGAAATCTATCATGTCATAAGAAATATTTGCATAATGGGCAACAGGAGAGAACAGAGCACTCAGCTCATATACTGCATTAGTCCCTATGATAGTGGCCAGCTTTAATACAGCAGCACAGAGAAGTCTTACTGCTGAACAGCATTGCTTTGACTTTGAAAGCATACCTGTGCGTATCTGTACATTCTCAGGATCTAGCAGAGGCAAACTAAATAGATATCAAATATTTATAATAAATATAAATATCACCATACAAATGGAAGTCATTGGAAAAGGGCATTTCAGTTTTAACTACAGTAAAAATACAATAACAGGATCACAGAATAAGTCACCCCTCAATCTATAAAATTTTGTTACCTGATAGCTATCAAGTGATTATATATCTGATTCATTTTTTCCTAACCATACTGAAAAAAAATAAAGCCAAACAAAAAACAAGCAAAACAAAACACCAAACAACAACAACAACAACAAAAACTACACAAGTCTTTCAAGAACAAGTGAACTAAATTCTTATGTTTAAACAAAGGGGTTTGAAATAATAAACATTCTCTTTTCCTGCACTTGAGACCATGCTGGACTATTTCAGCAGCTATAATATACTATTTATATATAGCTATATATATTATATTATTATTTATACCTTTACTACAAAAAACACTTGACTTATGAAATAGGTTCACAATCCCTTAGAACTGGCATAGATCCACACTGCTGCAAACAGATGTTTCTGCTGACACAAAAAAGAGGTCATGAGAAGCAGCAAGATGGGAGAAGAGCAGACAGCAGATAGCAACAACAAGACTTTGCACATGGAATTGGTACAGTTTTCCATAATTTATTCGTTTACCCAGGGAACAGGATTTATAGTTCATCAGTGATCAAGATTAGTATTTTATGCCTTCAGTGCACCATCAGGGTTTCCACATGGTTTTCTGAATTCTGTTTTCTCAGCAAGTGATAAGGAGACTAGTAAGAGCTTGTGGTAATATGAGTGGTCCAAAATAATATACGGATAGAAAACAAGACACAGCTGTCAACAGTCTTAAGGATGAGTGCAGTCAAAAACTTGTTTTGGTTTTGATATTTTGACAGAAATATCTCATACTTACCATACTGCTAACTACACCTCAGTCAGTGACAAAACCAGCCTTTCCCTACTTCAACTCACGTATTTCTTCCTAAAACAATACTAGATTTGAATTTGGGATAAAAAAAAATTCTGCACCTAAACACAGGTGAAGGATCAGGGCACGGTTTCACATATCTGTCTTTTGGTTAGTTCTGGAGTAACTACAAGGCATGATTCTCTTGCATTTTCAGCATTTCAGAAATCAGTGATGTTCACTTGGTCATACAGTACCATCCACAAGCTAATTTCAGACAGAGATGAAAAAAAAGATACTCAGAAAAAGATTCTAAATTACATCTGTGAGTAACAAAGCACGAAGCCTCTGCAATTCTTTTATCTACTTCCTCCTTTTTCATGACTTCCTAAAGAGTGCTTCTTGAATATCAAATTATGAATATGATAGGGACAGCAAGTAATGTGAGACAGTCATTTGTTTAACAGAGCTAACCCCAAGCCACTGGTGCTTGCACAAGCTGTTAAGCTCTGTCATTATACCAGAGCTTTCCAGAGACCAAGTGCAGAAGGGTCATCCAGCTGAGAAACTGTATACGCTCTACTTCGTGTTTTGCTCTCTGGGGTTAGCTGTAATGTGACCTTCAGAGTGACTTTAGGCTCGAGGTTGGAAAAGTACAGATGCTGTAGCAGATCTGAAGGGCAGCCGTAGTGTGAAAGGAGTTCCAAGGCAAAGCCACGAAAAAATCCATGATGCTGCAGGGCAGACGTGTGGCTGCCTCAGCCCCCACCTTAAGCCACAGGCTCTGTGTGCTTTCTATGCACAGAAAAGGGAAGAAGGAAGAAAAGTACATGTGATGCAAAAAAAAGATTACGAGGATTTAAGAACGAAAATAATACAAAGCCTGCAGCTCAAGAACACAGGCTGCACACTAGAAATAACTTTCCATTTAGCTAGGATGTTCTGGTGATCAGACAAAAGCAGAAAAAAGTATGCACACTTATTGCTTTGTATTTATTATAATCTTTATGTAAATGTCATGGTATCTTTAATTTTCTTTGTGAATACAATTTCTGGCTTTCCACAGTGAAGTCTGTGTTTGTCAAAAGTACAGTTTTTCGATTAGACAAGATTTTTTAGCATCTCAGGGTAAATGTTTAAACAAAGGCTTGGGGAAAACATCATCCAATTGCAGTTTTTTTTGAAGAGGCAAACACACCCTTTAAGATGTCTTTTAGCTACCATTTTGGTTTATGTTCACTGTTATCAGAAACTATAAATATAAAAATTATGTGCATGTTCTGGCTGGTTGGTATGTGTCTGCTTTCATGCATGCACCTAAATAGAAACTGCTTCTGCTCCAAAGAATGTGTACTCCAAGAATCCCAAGAAACAAAGGGGCTCAAAAGTTCTCCATCCATCATGCCTTTATGTCCAAGGATCTTGAGAAAAAAGGGAGGAAAAGGACATCAATACCGTTGCCTTCAGACTCAGCATTACAAGCATGGCCGAAAGAAATATAGTAATTATTCTTGCCAGTATTCCCAACCCAACTTTGTCATGGCGTGTTTTGGATTTTCTTTCCCCCTCCTAAATTATAAAAAGAGAATGTTTCAAAATTACATCAGTTTTCAGACAGGAAAAATTAATGAGAAAAAGAAAGACAATATCAGAATGCATAATGTTGGCCAATTCAAGGACAACTTTTAAGGAAATTTTATGCACAAAAAGTGTGGAGAAAAAAGTTAATTATAAGTGACACTGTACAATTCCTATCTAAGAATCCTGAGGTTTACAAAAGAAAAGGTTATCCTAAAGTCTAATAAAACATTATGCCTGAATGTCCCTTTCTCACACACCAAAGGGTACTGCTATTGTTCCCCAGCAAGGCAGACAGCTGGCACTGCGCTCTGAGTGCCAGCACGGCTGTAGCCAGCAACTCATTTACGACCCCAGCATCAGTCAATCAAAGCAGATCATTTAGCAGAAAACCTCCCAGGCTGGTAGTCTTTCCAGCCCTGACTCCCCCCACACGGCAGCAGACAGGTCCGGTCAGGCTGCACAATTCCCAGCCTTCAAAAGCCTAACATTTTTCATGTTCATTTGCGAGGTTCTTTCCCTCGAATTCAAAGTGCTTTCACAAACGTGTTAGTGGGTGAGAGCTTTCTATTCTCACGCTAGATGTGATTAATTTGTGGCATTCACGTGGCTAGTTCTGCACAGACAATGGGAATGGACTGGCTCACACCCCATCTACAAGCAATTTATGCCACAGAAGCTCAGACTTAACGAGAAAAGACTTTGACAGTAGAAAGTTTCCTGCTTGTTATGGATGGTGCTGAGTCAAACACAATCAAGTATTTCTGCAAAAAGAAGGTAGCTCTATAACCAACAGCACAATTATTATTAGAGCAGACCTGGTTGAGACAGAACAATCTTTTTCTTAATCCTGCAGAGATGACAACAAAACACATTAAAAAAGCAAGACCTCATTCGAAGATTTTGTTTGGTTCACCCAGCTAGCAGTACACACTAAGAAAGCAGGGACAGGAAACCTGAATAAAAATAGGTTTAACCCAGATATTCAGATCTCCCTTTTCCATTTACACTTACAGTTGCAGAAGGGCGTAGTAAAATAGCAAGAGAAATATTTTTTGACTCCTCTTCTCTGGGTATATTATTCTAGCTAAAGCCCTCAATGACAGTCCTATGGAGTTCTATAATCAATCTCAGGGCTTACTGTTAATTGACTAAGATAGTAAGAACTCAAGCATTTGCTATTCATCTCTGTCAAAGAATACTTGAACTTTGTTTACTCCAGTTTACCTTCTGTACAGACAAGTGTTGAAGATCACCTCTCAGCCCTCCCAAAAAAGCTCACTTGTACCATACATCAGAAAGACAGCACTGACTCAAATTCATACATAGATACATAGATACACAGATATGAGAGCACGCTGGACTGAGATTTTATCTCTTGTATATACATATTTGCTGGCCTATCAAAACACCTGGAGTACATTATCAGATGCAAAGGGTAAACATACAGATTCGAACCTGCAGCAAAAAAACAGCCCTCAGTGTTATTCATAAAGCAGCATCTTTCAGTTCTTCTGAATTTCTAATATAAGCTAAGGACATTGCATACAGCGGTGTCAGACCATGCTGCCTATCATTATCAGAAGTATTTAATTGTTTGCTGCCTCTCTGGAAAGGTTTAAGAGAAAATTGAAAGGTACAAAACAAGAAAGCTTAAAATAGGCAGAGTAATGGATGTCTACTTAACCATACACCAGCATGTGTTTAAACTAAACGAATCAAATAGCAAAGAAAGAGCTGGTGTATTCCAAAATGCAGTATCAGTAACTGGAAGGTCCTCTTAATTTCTATCAATTAACCCAGTACCTTAAACTCAGCAATTACATATGGAAGCATGCCCTGCAGTGGCCTTGAATATTTTTCATAGCCAATGCATATAATTAGTCCTGATTAATATCCTGCATTGTACATCAACAGTATCAGCAAACTTGAATGATCTACACCGCTGCTGCCACAGGAAGCCTTAGTCGTCTGATCAGTGCCTTTATCAAAGCACTCTGCCCAAATGAGATTGAGGGCTGATTTGGCACCCACACTGCCTGATTTATTAAGAGAGAAACTGTGCTACCTTCCATGTAATCATATTAATCCCTTGCATCAACTAATTAAAACACAAGGAAAGATTTTACTTATGTGTAAGCAATTACAACAAGTTCCTGGTTGACATCCAAATGGATTCATGACATTAATTTGTGAATAATAAGGCCTTACGTATTAGGGAATTTTAACAGGTGAGTTTACACACAGTATTCACATTTTCATTAATTGTGAGCACATTAAAAAGCAATAGGTATGAACCTTACATAAACTGAAGAGTATTCAGAAGACTGTTTCTAAGGAAAAAAAGTTAAAGCAGAATAAATTTCAAAGGATATACATATGAATTTACAAAAAAAACCAAACCTCTACAAGAGATGTTAATTGTCTGAAGCATGTAATTTCAACTGTTTCGGTAGAATGTACATTTTGCTAGCATTAACTTCTTGGATTAGATTTGTAAGTGAAAGTGACTGAGTAATGGTAGAACTGGTAGCAGCTGTTATTGGGGATCACTCCCAGTTAAAGTGGTCTGTGCAAAAAGCCTTGTCAAAAGCTGTGCAACCTGCTGTGTGGCTTCTGTTTCTCTGGTTTGCCTCAGAAAGGGAAGTGCTCCAGCATGAGGGATGCAAATAAACCGAAATGGGGATAGCACACGTGAAACCACAGGATCGGTCATTCAAGCCAAGGCACTCAGAGATAAAGCAGCACACTGCAGTTACAAGCTTGAAGTGCACCATCAGTGAATGTTTCATTGTGCAGCTGGCTTGTTGTCTGGGTACACATAACACACCTAAAGAAAATATTTATTTTATTTTATTCTATTCTATTCTATTTAATTTCTTGTTTATTTATTGTTTTTATTGTTATTAATGTTTGGGGGGGATGATGCTAAATTACACCACCCATCTTACAAACTGCCAATTAAAAGTAACAGCAAACAAATGTATCTCAGCACTTTGCTTTCCAAGTAAAATCATATCACAATTGATAATCCACATTCTCCTTCACACCACAAGAAAAAAACACAGTGGGATTCTCCTGTTGAATTTCTAGCATGTTTCAAATGCGAGGGCCATCAATGATTCTCATACTGACAAGGAAGTGTAACACCCTAGTGTGTGCAGCAATACACAGCAGAGGTACAAGCTTCTTTTACCCCCAAGAAATGAAAGACTTGACATATTTTAGCAGCTACATAACATAACTTGGGAGTATTACAGTCTGAAAAGTAATGGTTGTTACCTAAAGATGATATTTATTATTCATATACACCAATTTCTCCATAGTCAGCAAAATCTCTGTGAGAGCAGTACCATAGAAAACCTAGCTAAAGAAATGCCTTTTGAACAGACATGGAGTATTAAATATTATAAATAAAGTACAATTCCCTGGCTTCAGTCAGGAGCATAGCAGTATCTTTGGGGAGGGTGAGGAGCAGAGGGAGTGCTGGAGTTGGGGTTGGGAAGGGGAGGAGTGGAGGGATAAGGGGTGAGAAATATGGAGAAAAAAAAATCTAGAACTGCTTCAGTGCAGACTAATTTAGTAAAAGGAGAGAAATTTAAGGGGATTGTGTGAACTTCTCCTCTCTCTGCTGATCTGATACCCTTCCCACATCTGTCTTTAATTGCCCAGAGCACCTTCTGCTGTCTTCCTCAACACTGGCACTCTGCCAAGAAATCCTTAACCTGATCAGCTGTATCTGGATCAACTGTACCACTACAAGATCTTACCACGAGATAGAAGAAAAGAAAATGGCTCAGTAAAATAACAGACTTTAAGCTGCAATACTATTCCCTGCAAAGTGAGTGTAACCCAAGCTGGCAGCAGCAAGTGGCTGCAGTCCCACAGGACAGCAGAGCCATAGCACGAGGGAAATACATGTTTCCTTAAATGAAAACTATGAGCAAATGCTGAAATTATGTAGGCAAATATGTATGAGGCACAGTCATTAAATAATTTTACATCCTGCTAAACACCTTTAGACCATATTATTTGGAGTTTTTGTAATACAAAGAACTCTGAACATAAGAGTTTTGTATCTTACTGTCCCTTCTATAACTCTCCTATTCTTCATTCCATCTTCACACTTAATTCAATCCTCCCTTTTTACATTGTTTTGTGACTGGGGTTTGACAAAGGTATTTTGTAGCAACAGTTTTTGCAGCAGCAGAGTGGGGCCCCTTTTATCAATGCCTCTGTACTACCTCAGGGTTTTGACAGAGAATCCTATGTAACACAGGCAGTGAGCTTGTCTGCCAGCACATTCCCACCATCATCAATTGGAAACGCTTCCTTAAGAAAATCTACCAGTATGTTCAACTTGGCTCTGCTCACTCCAACAGCAATGCTGGTGCTGGAAACAAGCACCAGGCAACTTGCTCTGAGAGCTGCCACTGCTAGCCCTGAAAGTTTCCCCTCTCTTAACTACATTACTTCAAATGTGCCACACTGGGTAGGAGGGGCAGGGGAAAAGCCTCCTGTCTATCCTCCTTGGGAGAACATGTGCCAGGGTAAGGAGGTGCTGGATGCTCTGGGAACCTCTGCCCTATGACTGCTCTCCCCCACAGAAAACATCTCAAAGAGAAAGTGGAATCTACAAGTGAGTGGAGTCATAATGACTAAAGCAAACAAGAAATCATAACAACCATTAGTTTGTTGCCCTTGGTTTATTGTTCTGCTTTAGATAAGGTATTAATCATGTGGGGACTGGGAAAGGGAAAAAGAAAGTAGTACTGAAAGCAACTATGCTATTCTCTTGCATACACTTACCTTCTGGCACAATATTCTGGATGCAAAGTTCCTGGCAATAAAACATTATGGTTTCCTTCTATTTGGCCATTATTCTCAGCATGCAGCATTAAAGTCTACTTTCTGTAATAACAAGTCTTTGAGGGTTTCACTGGTGAAATGTTTTAGACTATCAAAAGTTTTAAAACAGAGCTCATAGTTTCTTTTTTTTTTTTTTTTTT
>WAAE01010167.1:12491-37742 GCA_013400495.1 Nicator chloris
AGTCTTTTTGGGGTTTTCTGGTGAAATATTTTTTACTATCAAAAAATTTAAAAAAGAGGTCATAATTTTTTTTTTTTTTTTTTTTTTTGAGGATGGGAGAAAAGCTGTGAAAAATTCTGAAAAAACAAAAATCAATACATATCAACTTTGGTAGCAGCAGCTGTTGGCAAGTGTACCTTCTTTGAATAAAGCTGTCAATATAGCTAAGAGCTTAAGGGCTATTTTCAAAGCAGTTACCTTCCTGGAATAAAAATTAACGATTATAAACATTCTTTGTTTCTGCCCCATCCCCACACTCTGTGTTTTCCTGTGGTAATGAGCAGAGTCAAGCTATTACCTCTATGTGCATGTTGTGAGCACAAAGAAGGAGAATGTGATATGATGGCAAAACTACTCCCCCCAGCCTGCCTCCTTATAAAACAAACAAACAAAAAAAGCAACAGCAAACACCAAGCTAAATCCTTCTGATCGGGGGAAAAAGGAAACCTTAATTTGACTGATTGTGCTTAAAGCTGTGAAGGAGTCATCCACACGTCACCACCACACTGGATCCTGGCACGCATCCAGAAATTTGAAGCGCTTGAATTACATATGGTGGCATGTGTCAGGCCATTTCACTGCACCTAACAGTTGTCTCCAGCTTCATTTCAAACTAATAAGCTGCAAAAGTCGCTTGAGAAAATTCTCCCCTTCATGTGGATTTTACATTAAGGGCTCTAAAAGACATCATCGCTTACTAACAGAATTGAGGAACATGGAAAGACTAAGAAATGCTGCACTAAATTGAGATGATCAACATTTACCACAAATCAGTCAAGACTATCAAGTACTAATAGTGCAGAATGAAAACTAAGGAAAAAAAAGGAAAAAAAAAGAAGAAAGAAATCAATAAATTAGTCTGGCCAATGACAAACCTCATGGGTTTAACTTGATATGCCATTAATATGAAAAGAATTTGACAGTTTACATAAGGGATGTGACCTGGTGCCAACAACCTCTGGCTTCTACATTTTCCAGATGGCAAGAGATTAGGCTAAAGTCTTTATTCCCATAAGAATATTTTTTTCCTCCATGGAAAAACTATAAAGGACAATTCTGTTCCAAATTTCAAGTCTCCTTCACAAACGTCTACTCAATTCCAGGCCTTAACTAATGTCTATTAAAAGAAGTCTTTGGGTCTGAAGCAGTGAAGAAGAAAAGGAACAAAGAATTAGGAAAAGAAAAGACTAAGGCAAACTTAAATTTAATGCTAGCCTTTAAAAGATATATTGACAAAAGCACTGGGGGAGAATTTGGACTACCATTAACTTAAAGGAAAAGGTTGGCATTTTTCAATTGTGGATGTGAATGCCTACTTTGAGCTTGATCTTGATGGACTTAAAACAGGGAATAAGTTCAGCCTACTTACATATTAAAAAATGCAGTTTTGTTAAATTCAGTATGCACCGTTTTTTCACTTTGATTTATACCACCATTGACAAAGACTTTGAAGGACATGCCTGTTTAATATGGTAAAGAGCCACAGCACAGGGCATTGTCTCTGCTTTGCAAACATTAATATGAAAAATCATCCCTTGACAAAGCATGACACTATTTTCCATTAATCCTTGAAATACAGCAAAGAGGGAAACTGGAGTCTTTCATTGCCTCTCATGCAAGGGAAGACATGGATGATTAATCAAAGTGGTCCATAAGGTGAAAATATATTGTGTGAAATGTAACTTTTGCAGACAGAAATTCGTAACCATCAATTAGGTTAAACTTAAAAAAAAAAAAAAATCAAAACACATTCTTCATTGCCCAAGGTATCAAAAAAGTCATCTATGAGAGTTGTTCACTTCTCCCTTCAACCATCAAAAAGTATTACCTCATTTTTTGCTTTACTGGCATCACCATAGTAACCCTTCCCCTGCAAGAACTATTCCCCTAAGGCCACCACCCCCTCCAGCACAAGCCTTCAAGACTTCGTATCTTTGTCCTTATAAATTGACTCAGTCTCTGACGATTCACAGTAAATTCAAGTGCTGAACATACACCAAACCTCAGCCATTAAAGGATCATCTCCAAATCTAAGCTTAACAAGTGCTCTACATAAACCAGATTTTAAAGTGATCAACACTTTGGCTCAGTCCGAAATGTGGAGAAACAGAGCAGCTATTACCAAGACATTGTTTCCTTAGCTAAGCCCCTCTTGCCTCCCACCATTAGTAAGTCATTTTACACATGATCATCTTTCATTTCCAAACATTTAGATTGGTAAAGATAAATTTATAGTACTTTCCACATTACAATTGTGTCATTCAGATTCATAGAGTAGAGAAGTCCAGCAATCACATAACTTAAGAATGTTATTTAAGGAAGTGAGCTAAGAAGATAACATCATAGTACCAGGTTTTCCTCAGTGGTCTAGGGGAAAAAATGAATAATATACTCAGTAATCACTTTATAGGCTTCCTCGGAAGACATAAATGATACAGTTTTGTTTGTAAAGTATTTTGAGGAATGGTAAAATACTAGAATTAATATTAGGGCTCAGGGATGTAAAAATATCTGCTATAAAGTGTTCTCTTACAGAAGACAGCAAGATTTTTTTTAGCCAAGTTATTTTACCATTTTGCACCAGTTCAGAAATCTTCTGTGATTATCAAATTAGATAAATGAGAGGTTTGATACACTGCTAAATAACATTTCTTATCAGTCCCACACTTGGGCCACCTCAGGCTACACTGCAGCAGGAGGGGACAGTTAATCCTCCCAAAGACTTTTCCCCACATTCTCACAAGCAGAGAGCTGCTCTGCACCAAGTAGCAGAAGTAAATCAAGTTTCATGAGGATTCAGAAATAAACTTGTTCTTTGCCCATGCTGCTGCTTCAGATGACAGCCATGCTGCTACTCTCATTGCACCCATGACACCTCCTCTGCTTCCTCAATGCAGCCTGGTATCACCCTAGTAAGCCAGGACAGGTTTGTACACCTTTACTGGTAGTATTTTTTTTAAACTCAGATTATGGGAACCAAAGCTTGATCATTTATTCTAAAAACTCATTACCTGTACCTGTAGCTGAAGGCAGCAGAATCTATGGTAAGAATATCAAAATACTCTTTTTGTTGCTTTTGAAAAGCAACTGGGAGAGCAATCCCTTCAGCTTGATAAGCTTTAGCTAAAAGCATACGTATCATGAAGCTCTTGATATTTCTCAAATTCTCAGAGACGATTATATTCGGTCAACAAACAAGAAAAATTTAGAAGAAGGTTAATTCAGCACAGCAGAAGATGCAAGAAAGCATGAAGATCTAACTGCCTTTTAATGTTCAACTTACTTGTGTCAGCAGCTTCTTTTTCTGCTTCTAGTAATATATTATCTGCTCAATATTTCTGAATGTCCTTCAAAAAGACAAATTTCTTCAGATTCACATGAAGACTTGGCTCTCTCTCTATAAATAGTGTACTTTACTTAAGTTCTTCTCATTTTCCTTCTCATGTATCCCTCAGTTTCTATATATGTACAGTTTTGGTTTTGTAGTTACACTGTATTGTATTTTCACTCTGTTGTCTAATTCATAACTGCTTATTTCACATTCTCTATACTCAGCAGAGAACTGCAAAACCAGGAGACAAGGATATTACTAAATTACTGTATGTCCGTTAGGAATTTTATAGGGAGAAAAGATCTGATATTTGACTACTATTGAAGGAGTACTAGATTCTAGAGATGAGTGGGACAGCTGGAAATTCCTTACATATAATTTGCTTTTCAGTTGTGAAAAGCTAGTCTCTTTTAGGATTAAATCAGAAGGTTCTATTTTGACAGGAAGAGCTGTAGATCAGTTTATAAAAACAAAATAAGACAAAACAAAAACAACAAAACCCAAACCAAACCAAAAGAAAGGAGAAAAAACAAACCCCAAAAAAGCAACAACAAAAAAACAAACCATAAACTGAAGTTCTACAAAGAACCGTATAGTATAGTATCGTATCATATCGTATCGTATAACAAACAAACCTGACAACTCAGTTTACCAATGAGAGTTCTAGTGCACTCAGTCATGAATGATTCAAACACAAGTCCTATGCAATCTAGTCAGCAGTGCACACATTATCAGTAACAACTAACTAAAAATAAGTAATACTAAAAGTAGCAAACCTCAATTTTTCTTTGGTAGCTTGTGGTGCTCCTTTTAATAAAAGTCAGTTTACAAGTATCTAAACTGAATTTCTGTAGGGGTTTTTTGGAGCGGGAGAGCTGAGGATCAGGCAAAGGGAAACATCTTTACAGTCCTGGTAACACACTGTAATAGGAGTATCATTAAATATATCCTTGTAATTTTGTATCCAGTGGCTGAGATAGCTGTGCAGTGTACCTTGCAGATGTAGAATTCTCGTCCTTTAATCAAAATGAGACTGAACAAGAGCAACAGAAAAACAGAAAGTGTATTTGGACACCATTCTTGGTTTGTCTACTTCTTGTCTATGCCAGTAGATGACATTTTCCCCAGATGGTATGCTAAATTGTGTCCACAGATAAAAAGACCACAGGCCAACCAAACAGGTTTTCACCTTTCATTGCCAGCACTTCTTTTCAGGTCACAAAACCTCACTTTCAAAGCAGTCAACAGCATTCTCGTTTTGTGGCTCCTTCAAAGTTCATCTGAAGCGGTCATTCATATTTGATTATTGTTTTCTTGAACAAATGAATCACAAATACAGGAACAGTAAGTACCCACCTGGAATTCTGTCAAAGGATCTGTGTATTTGTACATAGATGCTATTTACCAGTAGTGTTTTCAGTAAGGGGGAAAAAAAGCACATCTGTCTTTGTTTCAAGTATAGTGACTCCTATCTATTAAAACCTCAAGAGGTAATGTTGACAGAACCAGAGCTGCAATTTGTTTAGTAGCACTTGGAAATTGGAGCAGCTCTTCACAACAGTGGGACATTTCTACTATCACCTAACATTCCAGATGGATTGCATCCAAATACACTTGTCCACCAGAAAAAGAAAGAATATCATTACAAAATATAAAGTCATATCACCTTGGTCTCTCCCTCAAGAGAAATCTGAGCACAGTCTTTTGTCTTACTTTAGAAAGGCAAAGACAATTTTATTTTAAATTGCTGAGCACCATAAAAAGCTGATTTGTAGATACCTAAAAGGAGACATTAGCTGTTTAAAGGTATCCCCAGTAGCTTCAATCACAAAGCTCATCCTTCCTTTCTGAACAAAGCTATATACTTTGCCAAAAGTTAAATTATATCATCGATGGAAATCACGGTTCTTGTTTACCATCCAAAGCTGCAAAAAATCTCAGCATGCTGGAATTTAAAACAACCCAAGGGCCTCATTTCAAACTTGAAGGCTATGCCTCATTTGGGATTTGGCTGGTGCAGAGGGTGGGGACACGATCTTTTAAGAGCAGATTTTAGATACGCCTTCATTTAGAGAAGCATTTTACTCTCTGGAAATACAAACATTCTGTTTTTAAAGAGGAAAAAAAAATGAACAGCGCTACTCCATCCTGTTTAGCAGACATTTGTACTAAATGTTTTGTAAAACTTTAGTCAGTTAAAAGACAATCCTCAAACTTGGAAGAGGCAAACAAACTGATTTTGCACAAGCCTGCACTGGAGTAGAGTGTTTACTAGCCAGCTAATCTGAGGGGAAGTTCAGGTTCTCACTTCAATGGGTGAGCTGTCTGGCAGAAAGGAACAGACAGTCCTTCTACCTTCAGTGATAACCAAAGCAAAATGTTTTGTTCAAGGTCAGCTCATTTTCAAGCTTTCTCTGTACTTAAATGGCTCAGCTGCTGCCATGCATATCTTTGAAAGATCCCTGCAGTGAGCTGCAAAATCCTTCAAATCCTCACCAGACTAAAACTAGGAACTCAGGAAGAGGGGAAATTGAAAAGGAGCAACAGCAAACCCCAGGAGGCTAAAGAAGCACCAGCTTCTCTCTACCTATCTGTTTCAGGAGACATGGTTTCTGGTCTCTTGTTTCACATATAAGACTGTATTAAACTATAACCCTGCTGCTGCTTTGTTCAGTAATTTCATGTGATGGCTTGTTTCACTCTTTCCTGCATATACCAACCGTAACTTGTGAGAAAAGAATGTTCTTTGTTAATAAATCTTTAGTTTTTAAATGGTCAGAGAGGCATTTAAAGCATAACATTGACTAGACAGAACATAAAAACATCATACATGCTCTGGCAAGGCATTCACCAACATCTAAGTTCTATCATAAAGATGAAAAAATCACAGTTCAGAAGCTGCAACAAAGTTTTTAACACACTCAAAAGTTTTTAACACACGTAGTAGCCGAAGCAATGCCTAATATTGAAGGTCAATGAATTTAAAAAGCAGAAATAAAAGTTTATTCATATAAATACCTTTCAAGTGCATTAATCTCTAAGTCAACTTTGTACTAAGTTCTATTACCCAGCTGTTTTGATTCTAAAATCACATTAATAAAACTATAATTTTCAATATTTAATCTGCTTCTACTACTTCTTTCTTCTCTACATTTTGAGTGGTGTAAAGATCTTTAGTTCCAAAAATTCCATTGTCATCAGAATATCAGTATCTGTCTACTGATTTGCTTTAGGATGAAGGTGTCTCCATATAGGGTAGCAGTATTTCTGAGTTCAGAACACACTTTGATGAGATAAACACATCCCCACTCCTAAAGAAAATATGTGAATTAATTTACAAAAGACTTTGCATATACATAACAAAGCACACAGTAAGACTAGTAAAACATCTCACAAGAGCCCTAGAAGTTTTTCCTCCTGTTGTTTTAATTCCTTACGCCTAAAAGAATGATATTGTCAAATGCATAGAGAAGTGAGAAAGCAGAGAAGGAACTTAGTGTATGTTAACAAATCAAAGGAAGCTAAAATGCTTCCATATCTTATTCTAACCAGTATTTTAACTGAATCTCCATCTCAAGTATTTCCTTTTTTCTTAATCTAATTTGCCAATTGCCAAAAACCAGTCTAGCACATCAAGGAAGAACACAGGTTTCTATCTGCAACATTTTTCTGAACTTTCTTAGAAGCCTTCAATATTTTTATTACCAGAACTAAAGATCTGATTCTGTGCAAGACAAAGCCAATACTGCTGCTCTTATTATCCAAGATAATCTGGGCACACCCAAAGTAAAAACAAAACAGAATAAAAAATTGATTCTCTGTGAAAGTCTTGACATTCTCTGTGAAAGTTTCTTCCATAGTTACAAACAGATGCTTAAGACTCCTGCCTTGCAAGTTTATGAAATTTGCCAAGCAATTGCAGTAATGCCAGGTGCTTAAGTACAGATCAAAATTAGCAACAGAAGAGAGCAAGCTGTTGTTACCAATTTTGCATAACACTAGAATAGATAGAACAGAACTATGCTCTTTGAGCTTCTTTCAAAGACCTCACTGATATCAAGCAATTTGAAAATAACCCTTCCAGCACAATATTTTTCTACCTTTACCAACAATGTTCAGGACTTAAATTAGAAAACTTGCTCCCCAGCTCAGTTCAAAGACACTGTTTCCCATTGAATTGGAAATTTTATTGCTATGGTGCATGCACTCAATTCTAAAACAAAAGCAAGCTTAACTGCTTGAGAGATTCTGCTCTGGAAAAAGTAACTTCAGTAAAAACATTGCTTCTTTGCTTTCATATTACACCCACTGTTTGCTGTATTAAAAAAGTATGAGAGAAACAAAACAAAACAAAACAAAGCTCACAAACAGCCATCCAGTGATTTTAGAAACAGGGAAATTTTTTTGAAAAGGGAATTCTGGCTTTCAGGACAAACAGTTTAAGGAACTTACAGTCAGTACTCCTTTTATGATTTCAAAGAATAAGTGGAGTCTCCAGGTTATATTTCCCCTTACTATAAGCAAGTAGTTGGGTACTTCCTGAGGGGCAGAGTAATTATTTTGTATTTAATATAAGCCTGAAATAAATTGGTGGAGAAAAGGAGATGCAGAAAGTATTTATCATGTTCTTTTCACAGCTCTTCATTATTTGGGTAAACATATTCACATCTTTAGAAAATAGAATGGAAACAACAGCTGAACCACAGCTTTTCAGCTTGCCAAGATCTATAGGATGTGCCAGAAGATTAAAATAAAATAGGGTTAGTAAAATTAGAAGTTGATCCAAAATATTACAGCTGAAATGCCCCATTTCTTAGTCTGCATCCATTGTTATAGGACAGGAGAAATGAAAGAAATTTCTTCAGATTATTTACATTTGCAAAAATGGTCAAAATGTAAACTGGGGGACTGAAAGCAACTGTTAAAAAGAACTGATCTTTCACAGAAATCTCTTTGAATTATGCGAATGCTGTTGGCTGAACCTGCTTAGAAAACACTGCCAATCAACATGCAGCTCCTCAGCAAAAAGAAGCCTTCTTCCAGAAATGTTTCATCCCAAGAGAAACTCCATCACCATACAGCCCTGGAGAACTTATGTACTAAAAATCACTAGGAAATGGAATCTGGAAACACACCACTTTCAATAGGAAGGATGAAATTAATCAGGTAATAATAAATCAATGTATGACCCTACTTAATATGAAACACATTTATGCCTATCCTATATTACACAGTTAAGGAGCAAGCTGATCCAGTAATATATTCTATGCTTTTCAATGAGCTGCTGCAAGTTGGCACAAACACATGATTACTTCAGAAATCCTGCAGAAAGCTTTGCCTCTTGCTCAGGCAAAATCCCAGCAGAAGGCAGAATCCCAGCTATTACTCCCAACATGGAAATCACAATTAAATTTCCTTGGGTTTCTTTTTCTTCATAATTTCAAATGTGCAAGCCATCCGTTTTTTATAAACTTCATTCTCAGATAATTTTAGAAGGCCATTTAAAAAAATTCACACCTGAGAGAGTACTAAGTCAGCTGTTTGTAAATGCTATGAAATAATATTTCCAAGATAAATTGTACCTTTTACTGTTTTCAGAAAAAGATTATTTGGAGGAGGAGAATATTCAGATACATTGTATACTTAACAGAATAGAAAGTTTTAACCGGCTTCACGCATCAAAGCTGCAGCAGAAACCCATTCAACCACACATCAAGTTCTAGGCTATCATCATATAGGTGCAAAGGGTAAGACAAAATTTAGAGACAACATGAGCCACAGGCTGGTCAGTCAGGTTCTCAAGGGTAACTTTGCAGTACATACAATTTTATATCCAACTCACTGCTGCAAGCTGAGTCACAGCTCCTAGGACCTCTCCTAAGAGACAAAAAGATGCACTTGCAGCCCAAAAATACCATCCTCACAGAAAGGTTACATGATAGACTAAACAAAAAAAAGGTCTCTGCAGAAGCACTGATATCCTAAGCTTAGAAACTCTCTGGTAATGAAACAGGTACAAATCTCTCAAAATGTTACCATATAAGGCTTTTTTTTTCTTTAAAATATACCCATATATATGTCCTCAGCCTGGTCATCAACCAACCATGCTTAAAACACAAATCTCAAGTTGGTCAAAAACAGCACAGCAAACAGAGCAGCACCTGGCAGGAACACCAGGAGCAGAAACCTGTTGATTTGGACTTGCAGTCTTGCAGATATGGAGAGACAACAGCCGGTGTTCTGCTCTGCTTGACTGAACAGGAGGCCACCTCTCCCTTCACTTTTGTCCTGTTGTGTTGCCCTACCCTAGAAGCACAAAAGGCTCACGAGACAGGACAAGATTTTGGAACTGGGCAGAGAGAGGGAGGGAAATAATCTCATCCAGATTTTTCTTTTATTCAAAAGTGACACTCAAGTTCTCCCTATATTCATTCATAGTTTCCATATCCTGTTTTCACTGCACTGACACTAATCCGCCTTGAAATTGGCTGATTCTGCCCAAGCCATGTTTACATGAAGCAAGTCTCATCTGGTCATCCTCATTCAGAGACCCGTTTCTGCTCTGTGGCAGGAGAGATTATTAAAAACCTTATATTATAAGCACATGCTTTAAAGTGACTCAGCTTGGAAAGATAACTGTATTATATCAGCCTTCCACTCCCTAGGTCACAGAGAGGGAGAGGTAGCAGTAAAAATCTCAAATGGAAATTGCTTTCTAAATATATTATCCTCCATAAAAGCCATTTACCAACTGCTAGTACCCACAAGACAAAGGGAAAAGATAAAAAATACATGTGACATGGCAGAGTAGGGAGCACTGTGGAGGACTCATTTGTATTATCACACTGAACATTAACCACAAGAAGGAAAAAAAAAATGCTCCCTGTTTTGCACAAACATCAATTACATCTAGTAATTTCACTGATCACTCTTGTGAAGCACTAATGCATACAGCATTCTGGCTTTTATGGCACAGGCAGTGTTTCATTGTCTCTGCCTCAGAATTCTTTTTTGTTTGGGAGAGAAGAGGAAAACATTTTATTTTCTCCTATGATAAGTAACATCTGCAGCCTCACATGAGGCCTGAAGATCACACTACCTAAACCTGCTAGCTTATTTCATGGCAGAGAACAGAGAGCATAGAATCATTAACACTGGAAAAGATCTCTAAGATCGAATTTAGCCATTAATACAGCAGCACCATGTTCACCGCAAACCATATCCCCAGGTGGCACATCCACAGGATTTTTTAACTTTTCCAGGGAGAGCAATTCCACCTCATCCCTTGGCAGCCTGTTCAAACATCTGGCCAAGCCTTTCAGTGAAGAAATTATCCCTCATATCCAATCTAAACCTCCCTTGGTGCAATTTGAGGCCATTTATTCTCATCGTGTCACTTCTTACTTGGGAGAAGGGTCCAACCCCCTCCTCATTACAACCTCCTTCGAGGAAATTGTAAAGAGCTATGAGGTCCTCCCCGAGCCTCCTTAGGCAGGCTAAACACCCCCAGCTCCGCCAGCCTCTCTTTTTCAGACTTGTGCTCCAGACCTTTCCCCAGCTCTGTTCCCTTCTCTGGACACGCTCCAGACCCTCAATGTCCTTCCTGAATTGAGGGGCCCAGAGCTGGACACAGCACTTGAGGTGTGGCCTCACCAGTGCCCAGCACAGGGGGATGGTCACTGCTCTGCTCTTGCTGCCCCATTGTTGCTGACACAGGCCAGGTGTTCTTGGCCTTCTTGGCCACCTGGGCACAGCTGGCTCATGTTCAGCTGCTGTTGACTGGCACGCCCAGGTCCTTTTCCTCCAGGCAGCTTTCCAGACACTCTGCCCCAGCCTGCAGCACTGCAGGGGTTGTTGTGACCCAAGGGCAGGACCCAGCACCAGGCTTTGTTGAAACTCACTCCTTTGGCCTTGGACCATGCGTCCAAGCTGTCCACATCCCACTTCAGAGCCTTCCTGTCCTCCAGCAGACCAACATTCCCACCCAACTTGCTGTCATTTGAAACTAACTGAGGGTGCACTCAATCCCCTCATCCAGACTGTGATAAAAATATAATACAGGGTTGGCCCCAACACTGGGAACCCCAGTGGAGACCAGCCACCAGCTGGGTGTAACTCCATTCACCAGCACTCTCTGGGCTTGGAGACCCAGGTAAGTGTTTTACCCAGTGAACACTGAACCTGTCCAACCCATGAGCAGCCAGTTTCTCCAGGAGAATGCTGTGAGAAATTGTGTCAAGAGCTTTACTGAGGTGCAGACAGACAGCACCACGGCCTTTCCCTCATCCACCACGCTCATCACGCTGTCACAGAAGAAAGCCAGGTTGGCCAAGCAGCATCTGGCTTTCATAAACCTGTGCTGCCTGGGCCTGATTCCCTGGTTTTACTGCAAGTGCCATGTGATGGCACTCAAGATTATCTGCTCCATGGTGAGTTTCATGCAAGCACACTTCAGTGCAACAAAAACTCACTTCTCTTGCCTAGGGTTTAGATAACACCTTCACACTTTACAAGAACTCCAGTGAACTGCAGCGGAAGGAAGGAGGGGCACTTCTTGCATTTGGTGCGCAAGGAAGTAAATCCTTTGCTGTTGTTTCTTCATTATCATTTAAAACATTCTGAAATGACCAGCCTTTAAGTCTATGTTTATTCATGGCTTCAGCAACTCCTAATAATCCCCCTAAAAACAGGATTGAATTCCAAATGCCACCAGACACCTTTTTTGGTGTCTTTCCAACCACTTCACCAGTAAGTAGCCAAAAATTATATTAGTCTTTCCCAGCTGCTAATTACCAATTTCCTAGACCTGTGAGCTAAAAAATTAAAAAAACCAAACTACTCCTGTATTAGTTCAATAGCTTTTCAGCCTTCTAAGCTATGGAGATGATATTTCTATGCCAAAAAAAGAAAATCTGTAGTTGCTAGAGCAGCATCTTGAATTCAAAAGTATAAACAAAGTCATCAGTTGCCTACATACACATGCACTGTACTCCTGTCCAGGCAGACTTGCTCAGTTCAGTAAAATGGGTAAATCTACAGCAGATTCCTATCAAATTTAAGAAGAACAACCACAGACTAAAAACAGAAAAAAAACCTCCCAATCCTGAGCATAACTGCAATTAAGATGACATTGAGAGGTTGAGGCACTTTCTACTTACTCTGTGCCCCCGAAAGAGGTATTTCCTAAAATTACCAAAATTCCAAGAGGTCACTAAAGACATCAAAAGACAGTGGAGATAGGGATGAATGCAGCAACTTGGCAAAAGATCAGCAACAAATACTTTACATTAATCTGTAAATGGGAACCAAATATACTCTATCCACTGAGGCCTGTTAGATAAAGAAAGATAAAGAAAATGTACTGCTTAGTGTCAAATATCCATGTCCCATGTCTCTTTGCAAGTGTGTGTACAATTTGTGCTACACAAACAAATCTACTGAGGAGATACCTCATGGTCCCCCTACCATTGGAAAAAAAAAAAAACTATTACCAAAAGCTGAAATTAAATGTGCTCTCATTTTCAGCTCCCATAATAAATTGTTAGTTTCTGAAATAGATGTCAGCATGTAAATTATACATTTGTGCACACTTTCTCAGCTACATCAAGAGTTAATTAAATGGCTAAGATTAAACACAGCTAAGATTATTCCTCCAGTACCTCAATATTTGAATGAACTGGCACACCAAGTATACAAATCAACTCAGTCTGCACTCCACAAACACACACTTCTTACCGGTTTTAAGTCACAGACAGCAGTGATGAGTGTATCGCTGCCTGCCTCTGTCAAGGCAGCATGGTAGGGAACCAACTGAGATGTAAGGTAGAGAGGAATAAGTGTACATAATTTCCAACTGCAAAAAGGGTATTAACAGTAATTAACAAGCATTTAACCCACTTTGCTCCAGAGCTCCCTGGCCATTATCAAATAACATGAAGCTAAAACCTCTGAAACAAATGCAAACAAGAACACAGACAGGGACTGAGCACTGTAATTCACCACTGCAGGCAGGCAAAAAATTACCACCTTGATAACAAAGGACTGAGGGCACTGACAGATGTCTCTGGTAAACCATGCCGGGACAGCTGAATACCAGCTGCCAGCCAGCCCCTCCATTACTGAGCAACCTCTCAGCCGTCTTCATACAGAACCTTCAGTGCACTTGCTCTCCTCAGCAGCTCAGACTACTGCACTGACTTGTGAAGGGAGAAGAGGCACATATTACCTTTTAGCACCTAGGTACAAAGCTGGTAACCTCTGGCACAGGGATAAGTGAATAAACAACACTGAACAGGCAATAATTTTGAGTGAAGGGGTGAAGCAGGTTGCCTGGGGAAATAAGCTATTAACATCAACCAGAGAAGAACTGCTTGACTGCAACTCTCAGACCCCCAAATCTCTGATTTGCAGGAATTGCCTGATGCTGATGCCAAAAATCATCTGTCGTGCTGCACATTCATTCTGATCAACCTAGAAGCAAAGTATACTGCACAGGACTGCAGACTCTGAGGGGAAGGAAAAGCTGGGGCAGAAAAAAAGACAACCACCCACTGGATGATGTGGGGAATCACCCACAATGCAAGACACTCAGCCAGCTTCTTAAAACAGTATTACAGACAGTCAGTGACCATATTATCTAGGTATCAATGGAACAAAGAGGTATTCCTAAAAAGAAAGGGATTATGTCCAGCAAGCAATCTAGAGATGTTCTTATTTTCTTTTTTCTAGCAAACATACTATCATTTAATAGACAACCAGTGAAAGCCTAGATCAGAAGAAATGGATGACTGGCAAGCAGATGAAAGTAAGCCTTACCTTCAGAGAGTTGCTATGGAATAAGTGAGAACACAGGGGAGAAAAGCAGAGCAAGTTAAGAGTATGTGCGTGTAGGGTGAGAGAGAAGGAAAATTTAACCTTGTGCTGAAGACTGCAATGTGATTATCTTGTAGCTGCGGGTCTTGTACCTGAAGTGACATGCACATAAAATCAGATCCCCAGTGCTCTTTGCCCTTCATGGGAATATAAATCATCACTCAATCCTCACATGGTATTCATCTTGGTCTATTCAGGCTTTCTTTTCAGATTTCTCGAGACAGAAGGCCAAGGCTGTCTGTTCATGCCAAATCCATTCTCAACTAAATACCACTATATATTCTTAGGCATTCAATTTATCATACCAAGCAACAAGATTCTAAGCACTACAGATTTAGAAGAATCTAGAATATTAAAAAGACTTTCATCCAGAAGCTATGGATATCTGAGCATTTTGTGTTTGGAAGGTCTAGTCATATAGACTTTATTTTATTTTTATTTACAGAGTTTTATTGAAATCCAGATATACTTCTCTTGGCAGGATAGTATATTTCTTGCTGTAAGACAACACAAAAACACTGGCAGGACTTGCCCCACATGATCAACTTGCCTATCACTGATGGCAAAATGTACATTGAGTAAGGCATAATAGAGGAACTTGGCTTTAAAATTGTTGTTAGAGCTCTCTTACACAGCTGGGTGATTTTATGAATATGATAATAACTATAACCTTTAGAATTCAAGACAGGAGCAGCAGATGGAACCTAATTAAGAGAGAAAAATTATTAATTCATCTTCATAAGGAATGGGAAAGGCAACAACTCTTTGCAAAGCAAGATCCTCTGTGTCATGTAATAAATGCAGAGACAACCAAGTAGACCAGGGACTCACTGGGAAACAGCTACACCCTGCACTGGAGACCAAGACCAATTACTTGCAGCCCAAGACACTGAATAGACAAGAAACAAGACTAACAACAAGCAGTGGTGGTTTCTTTCACCGTACATGACTGCTGTGGTCTGACTGCATCCTCAGCTTAAGCTTACATGGAAAAAACATGCTGAAAATTGTATTTCTTTCAAGTTGCTTCAGTTACCTTCACTTTAACTTCATGAAAATCCCTAAAGAACTTGCATTGCTCTGCTCTTCTTACAAATAATACAATGCAGTAGACACATGTCGTTATGTGCCCTCACACAGCTCAGGGTACAAGATGGACTAGCAGGCAGGAGAAAGCTTTTTAACAGCTTAGGAAGAACTAGGATTCTTGTTTTTTCTGCTGGAAGAAAGGACTGGGAATGGAGAGAAGTAGACATAATAGTAGAGGGGCATAAATACCATCTTAGAAAAATCTAAATAACAGGTCCAAAGCAAAGATCTCAGCAAATATTTGGTTCTCTTATTAAGCTCTGTCATGTCAAGAATGAAACTCATACTATGTTTCACTTGTAAAAATGTTAAGATAATTCAAGGTGGGGGGCAGGAGTGCCCAAAATCAGCCTGCGGTATCTGTATCTCTTTTCTTTTCTCACACTTTAGCACAAAAATTAGTAAATATGGATAGATACAGCTGATTTATTTCTCTTATTCCAGTAGTGCTGAATTCACTTCTAAGGGAACTCAAGATAAAGTAGTGATTCAGCTGAAGTAAAAACATGCAAAAACAGGCCAGAGATGACAGCCACTCAAGGCCCTTCCTCCATTCCAGACAATGTTTTTCTAATTGCCATTTCACCAAGCTGGCAGGGGGAGACCAAAAACAGTGAAGCTAAATACATACACACACACGCTTTCCACACAACTTGTGCTTCTGTTTACGCAGTCCTTATCCAGGCCCATTAAGCAGCATTAGCTGGAGATGAAACGAATGTGTAGAAGGAGCCAGGCACACGTTACTATACCCAGTTAGGCAAATAGTGCTGCCAGAGATACAAATCCCATAAACTGTGCACTGTTTATACTTGTTTCAACACCTACCCTTGTGATAATAGCATAAATATAAACCACCTCTTCACAGTGGCATAAATATACACATTTGTGTACATACATTGTGTGTGCATGTGGTGCGTGCGCTGTTTTCTCGCTCTGGCACAACATATATGATTTTGTGTGCTTTCCTATTGCTACAGCTCCCAACTCCAGCTAAGGACTCCTCCTTCCCAGCCCCCTCATCAATTCTGCCCCCCTCCCTCTCATTTACACTTCCTTTAGCTCATTAGCATAAGTAGGGAAAATTGCATGTAGCTCACAACATAACTTGTTCACTTCGACATAAATGTCCAACAGAAATCAAAGAATCACCAAATATCCTGGAAGGGACCCACTGAGGAAAACTGTTGGCCCTGCACTGAATAGTCCCAAGAATCACACCATGTGCCTGGTTAATTGCTGTACTTTACCAAAATCCCACTTCTTTGACCAAAACAATTACTGAAACAGTTGCAAAACACTGTGAGGGCAGAGAGAAATTTGGGGTATTTTCACTTAGGCAGATGTCACGCTAACAGAAACACTCACAGCAACTGCTACAAAATGTGTTAGCTTTATCAGTCATGCCAAATAGGAAGAACAAACAAACAAACAAATCCCTCTTTAAAAGTAGAATAAAATTAAACCTTAACAGGGTACAGCATACAGCTAACACACCTGGTGTCTATACTGAACTCTAGTTCAATACGTCAACTGCCCCCACCCAAGAAGATACCTGTATTTGCCCCTAATCTCATCCTACCACTAGCATCCCTGCAGCAGTCATCACAGGCACAGATCCCGGTGTTTCTCTGACATTTCACTGGGCAGCCGTGCAATTTCATTTAAAAAAAAAACCAAAACCACGTGAGGCATCTTATGCCACCTACAGGCCCTTGTGCTTGCCTTCTCTGAAACTCAGTATTTATTTTAGCTTGCCTCAGTCTGCTTGTCTCCAACCCTTGGTGCAAAAGTTTCCCCAGAGGTGTCCTGACCCCAAGCTTCCTCTAACTTGTCTTTCCTCTTCCACAAGAGTTGGCAGATCTCAGGGTCCATTTCTGCCATACATTGCTGTCATCATTTTCAGCAGAACGAACTTTTCCTGGCAAACACTTCCAAGCCCCAGGTAGCCTTCAGTATGTTCCTTTTCTAGAGCACTAGTGTGAGGACTAGAGTTTATTTTACCCTTTAGGAGCCTAAGTCTCGCTTGGATCCCAGTTCTCCCTGAAGTTCAGATGAAAACAACAGGACTATTTGCTTGAGAAAAAATTAGGTGTTCAGAACCAATTGCATTATTCTTTATCAATGCAGAATTACTTCACTGTTAGTTATTTCCATATAATAGGAATTGAAGAAAGTAAAAATTGAGACATACAGCTTACTTTCTTCCCATGTATCACTTTCTCTGAGAAATGGGAGAACCTATGTAACACTGCACTACATCCCAAGAGCTCCACTACAAAAATATACCACAGATCATTGCAGCAAGAATCATTTCTGTGAAAAAACATCCCAACAAGTCACCAAATCCAGGCAAAAACCGGAAATGTATCTGTGCAGACAGAGCTCCAAATTTCAGTGGAAGCAAAGCTTCAGAGCTTCAGTAATAGAGTGATAGGTTTTTGCACAGATATATATAGGTGGTGAGATAGCTTTTATTCTAATACATGGAGGAAGAGCAAATACTGACCTGCAGAAAACTAGCTGCAATGACACTTACTTTGGAAATCTCCATACAGAGTGTATTATTTTGGCATAATTTCTTGGTTTCGGTTGGGGGTTTTTTTTGGATTTTTTTTTTGGAGGAAATGCCACAGGAATCCTTTAGATCTTTCCTAAACACAGACTAGAGAAGTTTTCAAGTGACATGATAACTTTGTTGAGTCTTACAGGCAAGATAAGTAATTTTTACTTAGAAGAAAATAACCTAACTGGACAGGCAGGAGAAAGCTGCTCTAACATGCTCTATACATCTCTAAGAGAAATGTGCATTATCTACCCTGCTCCTAGACACTCCTTTACATAAAAGAAGATACATTCAGACTTTGACGAGAACTACATCTTAAAAATCAGCAAAGAAATTCAGCATTACCATATTTGGCAGCTGCAACATTTGCATACTCCAACCGGTCTCTTTGGAAGGTGTGTTGTGATCTCATGAATTACTAGTAAAGTGTTGTGATTTTTCATCTTAAGTCATGTACCCCATGTATTTTTAATCTAAAAGGCTTTTTGCATGAAGAGGTTTGTACACATGTTAAAAAACACTAACGGACATCCCAAAATTTATCTCCTGGACATACTGTGACCACATTGTCTTAAACAGATTTGACCCAGATATACTTTTCTGGGCCACATAGACATCTGGTTTCAGTACCATTTTCCCTTCATACCTTCAAAATAATATGCATTCTTCCTCCTGTTTCAGACACCTGAAAGCTGATGGTCCATTGACAGCTGTCTGAACTGGTTTATTCTTTGTTAACTGTTTACTTTGGATAAAATGAAAGCAAAAAGGAAACGGAAAACAGCCCCACTGGGAGAAGACTCATGTGGGACAAATTAGGAGCCATCATAAGACTTAAAAGTCTGGGGAAAAAAACAGGACTAACTGGAGGCAGCTGTCAGGATGTGGTTTTTCTGTTTATATTCTTCTCCTTCCCTCCCTTAACCCCCTAAATTATGAGAGAAAGTAAGCATGTGTACATGTGCATGCACAAGCAAGAGCAAGTGATCTCTCCACACAGCATATGTAAGAATATAATATAATCTGACAAGAGAGGCAACTCGGTCGTAGAAATAAACACAACTGGTAGAGCAACTTATTCAAGAAAAGAATTAACTTTTTTCCTTATCCAAGTATCATACTGTACTGTAAAACTGCAATTTCAGAACATCAGTTTTAATCATTAAGTGAGCTACAAACTGGAACTGGAGGTCAAATGCTACAATTTTGTGGATGGTAATTCTGTTGCTGGATCAAACTTTCCTTGTCTTCCATCATCCCCTCTGAAGGCCAAAACAACAACTGTTAACAAGGCACATCACCATATACAAAACTGTTGCCTATCCAGAAAAAAAACAACAAACAATCAAAAACCTCCATAGTCCAAGATTTAAATTTAACATACAGTAAGTAAAGCATGCCTGGTACTAAGAATCCAAAATTTTAAAAGAGAAAAAAAGAATTCCTGGAGGAATTCTGACAATCTGACAATCTCCAGTTCCCCCAAAGATAGCTCTGCCTCTTTCCATTTTATTATTCACCTCTTCTCTGCCTCTTGTCTCTCCCTCCATGCTTATTCCACCTATGTAGCCATAATTCAAAAGGCAAATACCTGGACTTCAAACTTCCAGACAAATCAGAACTGCTTAGAAACCAAATTACACAAGAATTGAACATTACTCCTAAGAAGGAGACTATCAGAAAAGTGAACCTTACTCCACAGATGACCAACACATTTAGAGACAGACTAGGATAAAACGTTTTAAGTGCAATCATGGAAAAACAGAACAAGAGTGCCTGGTCAAAGCAGACAGATGCAATCGAGACTGGTTTTTCCTACAACTGTTCAAATGGTTAGACTTTCCCTGCTGGGACAATGAATCAGAGACTGCTTAGTAGCAGGCAGGTGCTTTTCACAGTCTAGTTTTTCTGTCTAATTATGTGCTTTGGCCATAGTTTGACAGATTATTATTGCAATAAGCACCTCAACAGGTGATGCTAGCAAAAACAATACTGTAACAATATGCCTTTCTGCAGTCTAACAATCATATAAAAGTAGGTTCTCAGTTTGCTGCGAGCATGTTCACAGTCATATGCACAAAAAAATAAAAAGAATTGTCCTCCAGTGTCACTGGAAAAAAGTTCTAAATGTGATATCCCCAAGATCAAGATACTTGGGACCCCTGTCTGTTACTGTCTGTGATTAAATATCTCACTTCTTTGGAAAAAGTTCATCATATCTTTCAGTTCAGTCCTTAAAAAGGGAATATTTAAGTTAGAAAAACCCTGAAGACAAAAATTAGGAAAAAGAAAGGTTAAAATGATTTTTTAATGTTTTCTTTTTAAGTTCTTTGTAATAAACACCAGAAAATATACCTAGAGCTAAAGATTGCATTTTTTTTCACCTAACTTCTGATTTCTTCAGAAAGTTACCTCACTCTCAGTATCACTGTAACACCCTTAATGACTTTAGGGAGGAAAGGTATTTTTCCTTGCTAAGAGCACACATAACAAAAAAGACTAGTTTTTCCAGAAAATTACAGGTTCTTCTAGCAGAAACTACCATTCCTGTAGTTATTTTTATGATGCAGGAGTAATTCTAAAACATCTAAATCTGTTTTTTGTATGACCACCCTAAGATGACACCTAATAACCTCTGGGAAGAGACAGCAGCACTTTTCTACATAGTCATACTGGAAAACACCATGCACTCTCATTTAGTATGCACATTTTAGTACTATATATTATTCATGTAATACTAGTATTACACAAACCCATGCATCATCACATGGTGTAATATTCAAAAAAGCTCCCTGCCATAAATTTAATTAAGAATTGACTGAGTCCAAAAAGCAGGATGAAAGCTAAGCCACTGAGCTACCCCTATCACCCTAAAGGGGAAAAAAACTCAAACCAAACACATAAAAGAAAGGAAGAAAACCCAACAAATCCCCACACAGCAAAAACAAAACAATAAAAACCCCACAGTTGTCATAGCATTGTTGTCACATGTCACATTCTCCCAGCTGTTCACAGGAGCAGAGGCACTAGAGGCTGAAAGTTGAAAAGATTTTGTCTTGTGACAAAGCAAATTTAAATATTTCTAGACAGCTATGCCTATTAGTCTTTGTTACATTAAAGTACCAATTATTCCTTGTACATGTGAGATTAATCAGAAAGAAATATTACTTGGTGTCACTTAAGGTGCAATAGGTGAGAAAAGCAAGTATTTTTCATGTGTCTTTGAATGGCCTTTAATTGGCAGTATCATAGAGCAGGCTTGACCTCCTAATATTTATTGAGCTGCTTTTCCCCCTGAAAAGGACCAAAGCAGAGTGAAAGAGGGGGCTGTGAGTTTCCCCAGTGCTTACTCCTGTATTCTTTCACTGCTGTGAAGGCAAGAGAGACATGTAGGAACTGGGAGTAGACAGGAATAAGACAAAAATCCATAAATAAATAACTCTAAAAACAGTGGAGGAGAGAGCAGATAAAGCAAACATTAGCACTGTCTTTCTTCATTGAACAAAATACCAGCATGTAGATGGCAAACACGGCTTTTTTTTTTTTTTGTCAGTTACATCTAGAGTACAGGGTTAGTGGATCAGACACTTAAAATTTAACTGCTAACACTCTGGATTTTATTACCTAAGTGTCATTCAGTAAATCTGTCCAGCTGGTCACCAAAAGCTAATCTGGCCAGAGTCCAAGTCTCAAGAATCAGAAATTACTGCTCCATGCAGACTCTGCCGAAGCACATTTGCTCCCCCCAGAACAGACTTCTCCTCTCAAGGAATATTTTCATGCCAGCCCAAGTGCTGCACGGCATCAGGCTCTCCTCCCTCAGCATGCTCCTCCTGCCATGTGATGCCTTTCAGTCCCAGGCTCTGAAATGTGATTCTCAACACCACTCTTTCCCATACAGACTCCCAATATGGTGCTGATGCTTAAATTCACATCTACATGCTTAAACCAGAACTCATTATTTAAAATCCATTTCTTTCCACAGTGATTTTTTTCAGTCAACACACAGACACTGTATGGGAGAGAGCAGCACATCAGTCGCTACACCAGACAAAAACTGTAAGGATGCATCTACTGGCTGCTTAGTATGAGTGGGAAGAATAGGGAGGGAGAAAAAGAAGAGCCAAACCTGCTTGTAAGTGAAATAAAGCTGCAACGTTTTTCTTTACTGCCATGCTGTGGAAAATACAGTACAGCATCCCAGCCACGCTTCTTTTTCCACAGAGTGGCAGTAAAGAGAAGCAGCACAACTGCAACCCACCTTGGGATGCAGAACAACTGGAGAAGGGCAAGGAAAGGACTACTTTTACTACTACTCAAACAAAAAAGACACAATTTTAAAAGGAAACTGATCATATCACTTACTGGAAAGAAGAGATTAGGCCTGCTAACTAAAGGCAAGGATCCTCATCTTCTTCCAAAGGGTGCAGCTCTTCCTCCTTACCGTCCATCTGTTTCTGATTTTGGCTCTGACCAAAATATTCATTCCACTGAAATGCAAACTTCAGACCTGTGCACAATAGCATCTGGGACAAATTACTGCAAAAACAAGTACCTTTCTTTGTTTGGTGTTAATCTAAAACAGTTATTGAAAGAGTTTTAGCTGAAACCCTTGCTCCTTCACAGCAAATATTCAAGTCCTTGGTACGTGCGTTAGAGGCAGGCCTGCCTCTTTGGCAGTTTCTGGACTTAGCCCTGTGAGAACAAATCATCATGTTCAGCATGGCACCTACTGGTCTGAGTCCTCCTGTTCCCCTGTTGGGATGCCAGCAGCCTTGTTTATACTGTTTTCAGGACTGGGACAGGGCTCCAAGTCTCCATACAAAAAACTATTATTTTTAAACACTCAGGATTTATCACTGAAAATACTTACCTAATTCACACAACTTCCATTACTAAAGCTCTCTTAAAGATTAAAGAAATAATAATTCTAACAATTAAAATTAATTGCCTTTTGTGCCAATGAGGAGTGCCCTACTTCCCCCTTCCTGGGGCTCTGACTCCTTTGATCTGTCCATCTCAGTTACAAACATGAGCTGAAGGAGTGGCAGGTCCAAGTAGGAATGAAGCAAATAATTCCGGAGTGGAATGAAACTGAAACTGGCAAGCAGCCAAGATGCTAGCCTGACCAGTTAAGAAAAAATAACAGTGATAACAAATAACAATTTTTGTAGTTACCACTCCAAACAATCTCGAAGAAAATGGTGTCTGAGAGATTCTGCTCGAGATTCTTGCTGAATCACTGGCAAAACAGCCTTCTGTCAGCATACATTCAAACACAGTTACAAGAAAAATCACAAGAAACATTCTTTGTAAAGAATAATGCAGGGGCGTTTAAAAGAATAATAAAAAATAAAGAATAATAAAAGGGGGGTTTATTTATTCCTTTTGCACACTACTTTCTATACAATAAAATATTCTCATATGAAATTAATCTGTATACTACTTTTCCCTTATTTCCACTCTAGTGAATTAAAAAAAGACGATCAAGTTGAACAACTCAGAAGATGATAATAAAAAATACAATTTATTTTGACAAAAGACAAAATAAAGTAAAAAAAAAAAAATGAAAATAACAAAAAAGACAAGTTTCCAATACAGTTAATGAGAGTAAAGGACAGCTAACACCCAAAATGATGGCAACATGTGAGAAAAAAACAAAATCTGTTCAAAACGTAGGCTTCAGTTATACTCTCTCTTTTATTTCCAGGCTTAAATAGATTGATAAAGTATGAAACACCACACCAAACTGTAATATTTTTATGGAAGGAAACAACATGCTTTGACAATTTTCATTTGGAGAAAAAAAATGATAACAATTTCCGCCAACTGTGCCGACTTACAAAGGATCTTTTTCTGTTTCATTGCAATACTGTAGATTCTTCTGTTTCTGAACATACAAAGAAAATATAATGCATGGAGAAATTCTGCCGAGCACAATAATCTTAGGAAGTATGACATATTTTTTCTTTCAGGTTCAGAGGTTACAATACCCATTTCAGACAGACTAGTAAACACTAGTATTTTGGTATTTCATTGGTATTTCCATATTTTCCAATAAATCAGGCTTTGAAAACCTAAGCATTGCAGCAAATACATGAACTGGCTTCACTAGTCAAAGAGTCTTTGTAATGAAGTCATACTAGCAAATCTAGGTAGAAAGCAAAACAACCCCTGAAACTGCTGAGCTATTAATTCTTACATCTTATCGTGTCAAAATGCTGAACCACTCCCTTTCCTCATTGCTTTTTGGGTGCTTCTTTCCCAGTGTTTTGGGCTTTACTTTGCTGAGAGCTGCACAGAGGAATAAAAAAAATGCACAGCTATCAGAGAGCTACGCTCTTAGCAAAAGTGCCACGAAAAAGACTGGCTGCCATTTTCAATGCAGCACACAGGCTTCAGGTATCGAATCTAAGACTCCTAAGAACCAACTGCAACAAAACACAATTACATGACCAATCGCGGCTGTCATCCACATTTTATCAGTGTTCTGGCTGGCACATTTACAGCAGCCCCAATGCTGCTGGCATTCCCCTGCTCTGGGATGGAGGAGGGCTTGGCTTTGGAGAGAAATTTCTGGAAGTGTGGATTTGGGACGTGCTGTTTCTGCCACACTCCCCCGAGCATTGCATGCCATGCATGGCACAGGAGTATGAGGAAGGCACTGTCAGTGGGCAATGCATCAGGTGGTCAGGGGGCTACCAAGCCTACAACCCATTACCCACTCTGTCTCCAAACATTTCCATACCCACAGAGGCGTGAAAGAGGGGCAGTGACAGGCACGGAAGAGGGGCAGTGACAGGCACAGAACACCGAAACCCTGCACGGAAACCCTGCACGAAACACTGCGGAGCAGCTCCTAGCAGTATTCATTGGAAATTAACTCCTTACTGACTCATGTGATGTTCACACAAAGCCAAAAGGGAGAAGAAGAGGGGACTGACAATGGGCTGTTGAGCTGTAAATCACACCACTGTGGGATGGAAACACTGGAATTGAACTGCACAGAATAAAGGTGTAGGGAAAAAAAAATCTCGTCTTCAGTCATAGACTGAAATTACTTTCACTTGATGGCTCACTCATTCCAAGGCATGCCTTTGTTCAGGACACCACATCGTTACCACAAAGTGAGAAAAAGCAAAACATCTGCTCAATGAAAAAGTGCTTTTCTCACTCTTATGCAAAAAGTGTTCTGTCTGCATTTTTGCTACAAGGAGAACTGGAAGAAAATCAAAATAAAGAACATTAAACAGAGTGTAGTTTCAGATCTTCTATTTCCTCTCTCAGATATGCTCCCATATAACCAGTAAAATTAATGGTGAGGTGGGGAGAGGAGGGGAGGGGAGGGGAGGGG
>WAAE01010167.1:38485-56048 GCA_013400495.1 Nicator chloris
AGGAGAGGAGAGGAGAGGAGAGGAGAGGAGAGGAGAGGAGAGGAGAGGAGAGGAGAGGAACCCTGCAAACACACAAGAATGTAGGGAAAACTAGACAGAGTATAAAAGTAATGATTAAAATAAAAATTAAAAATTTTCTGCCACCACACAAGATAAAAACTCCCAACTGTACAGCAAAGCACAATACTGTGCAGAATGGAAGTGACTCGGGCACCTTATGTGGAATTGCAATTCCTGATGTTTATAATCATAATGATATTAATAAAATTGAGTAACTGCCAAGGGAAAGCGCTCCTAACAAACTTCCTATTTTGTATCCTGTAAAATGTACATTGTGCTGCCAGAATCCTCTTAGAGAAAAAACTGCTGAAGAAATCAGACAAAAGACAATGAGGAACTAAACAATCACCCAGATTAAACCACTAGAAAGATGCCTTTTCTTTGTTCACAAGCTACAAAACAAGCCTGATTTTCTTCATCATGTCATAAAAGAACATAAAACTGGTAAAGAAAATTTCCATGATGCCCGAGAATATATAGCCCTAAAAATTCTCTCAGTGGTATAAAAAATTAAATAGTTATAGTAGAAAACCTTGGGAAATGTGGAGATTTTATTAGTTTTATTAACTCAACAATATAAACTTGAATTATCTAGGTTTGCTTATTTGCTAGTTACTCATTTCAAAGTGCCTCTCAGTGCTAATGAAAATAAAATCTCAAGTGCTTTATAAAAGAAATTAGGTTGGCTGAAATGAGCAGAGATTTGTATTTTTTCTATATTAAGATGTTTTCATTTAGTAACTAAATTGTTAATTTAGGAAGCGGTAGTTACATTTTAATATCTCCTATATCAGTAATGTCATTGAAAAATCAAAGCCAAACAAATAAAAACTCCAAGTATTAAAGTAAATATTATTGGCCTGATTATTTTTTATTCATTATCACTAGATATTTAATAATACCAGGATGCTAGAAAAGGATATATTTAACTTTTCTGTCCCACTTCTTAGTTCTTTAACTGTATGGCACACTGTGAGTATTTATGCTTAATTTCTTTTTTCCTCATCCATTTATTTGTTTTCCTGCCAGTTTGTGCTCCCAGCCTGAACTAAATTAAAAAACTATTTTCAACTGATTCAGAGCTATTTAAACTTATTACTCCTTCAAGGATATTTTTACTTGAAGCACTTCAGGAGTTAAATTGCTAAGTTAAAAACAAAGTAATGACCCCAAGCAGAGATAACTGAATTGCGGTGTAAATTCATATAAATAAAATTGGACAGAGAGGCATTTCCTGCTAAAAGATAGTGTCTCAATTTAATCTTGTACTGGCACTAAGCATGCCTCATGGTTCTAAACGGCCCATCACTTGCATTAAGACTATCACAAAGTGAATGAATACCAAACAAACCCAATCAGAACTTTGCCCCCACAGCTGTTAAAAGTCTCCAATTTCCTAATATTTCCAAACCACTTGAGTGACTGGCTCACAAAACATAGGGATAATTAAACTGACACAAAACAACTGCCCTGTTTAAATCCTAGGGGCAGTTTGTCTAACCTTCTGATCCCAGTGGAACCTACAGCCACCCAAACACCTGTCTGTGGTTGCCATCCTTCACAAAGTACTCATCTCAGTATAAGAGACCATCTATCCCATGCACTAACATAGATCCACATTTTACTGTCATTTATGACACCCAGAAAATGCAAATCTTACATCTGCAAATGTAAAACAATTTTGTTGTGGTTGGATGCTCCACCAGCATCATCTACCTGTAAGAAACCAAATGTTATAACCAAGTGAAAATATTTGATACTTCTTGTGAAATGTCTGAAGGACAGAGAAAAAAAACACAACTCCAATACATGTACAAAGAGAATATGCAAGTACCATTACTTTTCCCTTACTAAAAAAAAGCCAAAATCAAACAAACCAGCACTAACTCTCTTTCATACATTTTTCCTGAAAATAAAATTATTTACATTTTGACTATTCCAGTGTCATAATCTCTAACTCCTATCAACTTAGGAACAAATAAAAAGTGCCTCCTTGGGAGTTTCTGTCATTATGAAAAAAAGACCACTCATCTAAGATCTTCTCATCTGAAAAATGTTCTGGCAAGGCTATATTGTGCATCTTCCAAACACTGATAACATTTGCATGTGGTCCTGTTTTATTCTAAAAATCAGTTATTTTATTTATAGGTACCTTTCTGAAATTCCAAAATGACTTGGCAATCTCTGGAAGAATTTCAAAATTGATTTGAAATTGATTTTCCTCTCACAGCACATTCACAATATTAACTGCACTTAGCATAACACCATCAGGGCCCTGTTTTTTATTTCTCTGTGATTCAAGGCTTCCATTTTCATCCTCAGAGTTCAATCACAGTTTTTCACACACTGCTCCTGCCAAACGACAGAACAGTGCTTAAATTTTTTACCTTTTTTTCCCTCCTTTTAAGCTGTATATTCAGATGAATGTCAAGTTCTGACTGAGAACACACTCCACGATGATCCCTATTTTCAGTTAAAAGACATACTTTGTTTTGGATTTAACTCCCTGTCTTCTCTGTCAAAGTTATTTAGGTGGATTCAATCAAGCATGTGATTAAAAATATTAACTCAGAAGCAATGAATTAAAAAAGATTAGATCTTTGCCAAACTGTGCAAGTGTGGCAAACTTCTACCTCTACTGTCCCATTTCTAAAGAAGATACTAAAAGATTCCCTCAACAGATCCGACTTTTGGACCTTAAACACTGCACTGTGACTTAAAAGTCCCAGTTCCATAAAAGCAATTAATACATGTGTGGCTTTCCTTCATTGGATATCTCCTATTAAACAACATTATTGAAGTAGCCATGACCAGAAACAAAAAATGTGGGGAGACTTTCAGATACATTTTTAAGGGTGAAACTATCAAAAAGGCAGAAAATTTTTGGAAGTAAAAATCTACCAGTAATGACACAAAATAAAATAAATGTGCATTAATGACATTAATGATATCTTATTTTATCTTCAGTTACCCTCTTTCAGAATGGACTGTTCACTGCAAAATACAATTGTCAAAAGTGGCAGAGCTGAACTTCAGAAAATTGCATCTCCAAGAAGGAAAAAATGCAGTTCATTCTTCTCCTTAAGGTTCTCTCCCTACAAAACAAAAGGTCAAAAATTGGTCTTTCTTTCCACTTAACTAAATGAAAAGCTGAATTCCAGTGTCTAGTCAGTAAGATATTCTGGTATTACTCTACCTGGTTTGTATCAACAGCCTCCAAAGAATCACCTACCTTTAGAAAAATCTACCATGTTCAGATCAGCCTTAATAGGTGTCTGGTTTCCCCCACCTCCTTTACCAACTATTTCTGACTCTTTTACCCATACCAGAACACAAACATGGATTTAAAAATCATTATTTGGCAGCAGCGCTCAAGAATTAAGAGCCATGCTTCAATGTCAGTTTTTACAGCTGAGATTCCTGCCTGAGAGAAGTTCAAGAGACTTACAATAGTTTACTCAGCTATTCATCAGGACATCTGGAGGTGCTCATGGTTCAAAGGTGTTATTAACCTGTCAGCAATCCTAATATAATGACCCACAAATACTTTTAAATATTGTCCTTTCTGAGGTTTCCTCAGGTGCATGTGAAGTGTCCTTTTCAGTTTCCAAAGAAAACTTGCCCTACGGTCCTGCTCTCCCTACTATTCTGTGCCAGCAATAGCCATGCCTATTGTCCCAGCCTGACAGTCCAAGGAAGCAAATCTCAGACTGTAAACACTGAAATCTATCTGAAATTACAGACAGATACACATCTCACACCTCAGTGTAAAAACTTGGGTGAGCACTGGATACAAAAAAGGATTCGCCGTCACCTAGTAAAAAAAAAAAAAAAAAACACTTGAAAGGATAAACTGCAGAATTTTGCTGCATTTCCCTTAAAAAGTGAAAATAAAGTGCCACACAACTGCTCTGAAAAATTACAAATTTTCAGAACTGTCCTTTAAATCAGAAATGGCACTGAAAAAGTCTAGATCAACTCAAAGAGGATGGACCATATATAGAATATCTTTCCAAGCAGGATTTTTATAGTAAATGGCATTACTTTTTTCCCCTTAGGCTCTCCCTCTTTCTTGTGCAAAAAATAATAAGGGAGTCAACAAATTTTCTATGTTCTATGTTCTTGATTAGCATATAATCTATAATGGCTTTAAAAATATTTCTGAGGACAAGTGTCAGAAGATTATTGAATATAATTATGAATATATGCAAAGGTAACTAGTGTACTTTAATAATCCAATTTCTGTTGTAAGACTCCACTAAAAATTCTGTCACATAATCTATATTAAATGATACATTTACCTCCCATATGATTTCTTTACAGGGCTTTCCATCTGTTTGCAATTTTTATTGGCTTCACAGGAGGTATAGATAGGACCATCAGCATAAATTTAACTTATATCTAGAAATAGCACCACAATTTTAATTTTCACGAAATAAAAAAAATTATGTTAACAATTCTCCAGCTCTCACTTCTTATGGCGTTTTATATAACATTTTCCTACTGTCCTGCAGAAGGGATAGAAATATTTTGAAAGTCCTCACAGGCACACTGGGCTCTTTTCAAAAGCTCTTAAACACAGCCATTTCCCCCCTCCTCAAAATCCTAGTCATGCAAAACTATAGAGCTATCACTTGTTTTTATAGAAAAATAACAAGCAGAATAATTTTTAAAAACTAACTTATTTAAGATATATGTAGGAAAGCAATTTATTACTGCTTAAGTGAGCTGTTCATATACAGCACCATTAGTACCGTATTTAGTTCTAATCTATTACCCTCAGCTTTTACATTTATTAAAGCAAGTGCAATGAAAGACTATTTTTAGGGGATGAAGGGAGGACAACATGACATATTCAAGATAAAAAGTAATCTAAGCAGCCAGATTTCTTTATCTAAAACTCAACTAAAATTGAAGAATATAAGAAGGAGAACAATTTGTCCCAGAGCTTGACAGCTATTTTATACAAATTTGGAAAATAATCAGAATAAATGGAATTATTTCATCTGCTGCCCAAACTGTCTCCTTTACAGATTAAGAAAAAAAAAAAAATTCAAAAAGGTACAAACTGGTTTTGCCCCTCAGTTATACATACAAAGTAATTGACAATTTGGGCCCCCAAAATCCATAAGCCTTGTGAAAATATTCCTCTCTCACCTAAAAAAGAATCAGTAAAGGCAAAGAATAATGGCTACTTGATTATACAAATTATTTTCATAACCAATACTTTAATTAATCTTGCTTAGTTATGTTCTTTTTATAGAACAAATATTCAATAATTTTTGAGAATAAAGTATTATCTGTCTTCCTTCTGTAAGTGAAAAGGTATTTTTATTTGATTTAACTACCATGTCATATTTTAATTCCCACATTCCCATTTGTTGTCTTGAAGTTATTAAATATACACATACCTTTATGTTCATTTCTTATGACAAATACAAAGCGAAAAAGAAATCAAAACACTAAAAAGCAGTTAACCTTAATGCAGAAGTAAGAATCATCAATCATGGAGGTGGTATCTTGTCACACAATTTGTGTGCCTCCTGTTTGGGGGTAGGTGGAGAAAGACTGATGTTGATTAAATCATGTGAAATGTATGTCAATGTACTCCTTTTACTAATCTTTATTGATAATTTACAACTGCACAACATTTTTAAATTTAACAGCTTATCAAAGCATTTGAGTGGAGTCAGTCCTGAGTATTTATGAAGTGAAATTAAACATAACTTTCCATAAAAAACTATGAGTAAGCGGGCAACCCTGCAACCAGCTACCACTACAACAATTTATAGTTTCAATCCTGCCTTATTATTTTCAAAGACATTAAAAAAAAAAAACAGTTGGCATCTACAAAAAATACTTAGTTCATGCTATAAACAACTCTGGCAGAAAAATCTTATATGTCCCTGAAGAATGCACTAATTCTTTCTTCTCCAGTGGAAAAAGATAAGCTAAATACAGAAAGACACAACCTCTCTTTATCTGCAGGGTAATATTCCCTGCTTGTTTTTCTCTCCAGCTATTTATGTTCTTTCCAAGAGTACAAGCCATAAATAAGGCCACTAAGAATTCAGGTAAATGCCATGAAACTATCTGGACCATCCAGATATAAAACTCCCTAGAAACAGTCTACACAATTTAATAAACATGTCCTCCTAAAGACATCTCTGTCTCCACAAAATCAGGCACAGAACTATACGACAGGACACAAAAAGGAAAAATAAAACGACCAAGAAAGTAAAAGAGGAAAACTACCTGTGAAGGTTAAGTATTCAAATGCACATCTTCGACACAAGTTTTGGAGTTACCTACTATAATTTTTAAAGCAGCCAAGAAGACAACCGTCAGCTTTTGAAATCCAGTCTTTCTCTAGAAACAACTGTCTCAAACTTTCTTTTTTAATTAGAAGGCACAACAAGAAAGTTTAAAAAAAAGAGTAACTTTTGCTATGAAGATGTCTTAAGATTTACACCTGAGAGGGGATTACACCAAACTGCATGGGAGACACTATATGAAAAATTCATAAAAGAGATCTAAAACAAAAAAACAATCCTAAGGACAAAATTAAAAAGTGTGTTTAGATTTACTTAATGAGAGCAAAGTGTTTTTTGAAGCCTCCACCTCCTGCACAGTGAACTGACTAACTGCAGGAATGGCATGGCAATACTGGCTTAATTTCCTTTTTGAGTGCCAGCATGGCCCTCACTCTACAGTGATAGCATGCAGAGGGCAAGCCCTATGCGCACGAAAGGATTTGATGCTTGAGTGAGCCCGAGCAGTTGGAATGGCAGTCGGAAGGTGCAGACACCATTTAAAAGTGAAACCCTTGGTCCCTCCTGACTCATTGTGATAGATCAGTGGTTTGGAGACCCTGCACAGATCCCTCTGGGCACAGCACTGCAAGGTCTTGCAGTCTGTGTGTGGTATGTGTTACTGACTGGTGTGTTATTGCTCAAGATAGACCGGAGCGAGTTGAGCTGGAGGCCACAGAGACCATCACGGCTACAGCACATTCCCTGCACTAGGCACCTCTTGAAGTCCCTTCCAGCCTGGACTGTCTTGGGATCCAGTAGGCAACTCTCACACTTGAGACAGACAGCTCATTAGCCATGTACCAGGCTGAACTCTGACAAGACACTCCGAAGCACACCACTCTCACCAAACCAAAAATGGCAGATTTCAAAATATACCCCACTATTAACTCCACTGGTAAATACTGGCTATTATTTACCAAGCAGTAAATGTGGTCAGTGACCTGCCACTTAGACACGCAAGTGTTGTGTGCCAGATGGGATCCACCCACAGGTCCCAGGAAGCCATCACTGAGCGACTCTGCATCATTTATCAGCAACCCTGGTAGGTAGGTCCCACTTCATCTGACACTAGCAAATACAGCATCCATCAAACAGGGTCAGGATCCAGGGAACTGTGAGACTGTCAGTCTGATATTGGTGCTGGGAAAGATCGTCCAGAGTAGATCGTCCAGAGTGTCATCACACAGCACAGACAGCACAATCACGGGATCAGCCCCAGCCACCACAGGTTTAGGAAGGATAGGTACTGCTCAGCTAAGCTGGCCTCCCTCTATGAAAGGGTGACCTGCTCAGTCGATGCTGTGGATGCTGTCTGACAAAACTTTACTAAAGCCTTTGACACCATTTCCCCCAGCATTCTGTTGGAGAAACTGGCTGTCCATGGCTTGGACAGGTGAAACGTCACTGGGTAAAAAACTGGCTGGATGTCCACGTCCACACCCAGAGAGTGGTGCTGAATGGACCTGCATCCGCTTGGTGGCTGATCACCACTGGAGTTCTCCAGAACCCAGTGTTGAGGCCTGTTTTATATCTTTATATCTTTGTCTCTCAACTATCTGGACAAGGGCATCAAGTACACCCACAGGCAAACGGCACCAAATGGGTGCCAATAACGAATGGCAGTCAAATTGGGTTGGAGTATACCTCTGCCCGAAGGTAAAAAGGTCCTGCAGAGGGTTCTGAACACGCTGGATCCGTGAGCCAAGGAGAATGGAATGAGTTTCAACAAGACCTAGTGCTGAGTCCTGCCCTTGGGTCACAACAACCCCTGCAGTGCTGCAGGCTGGGGCAGAGTGTCTGGAAAGCTGCCTGGAGGAAAAGGACCTGGGCGTGCCAGTCAACAGCAGCTGAACATGAGCCAGCTGTGCCCAGGTGGCCAAGAAGGCCAAGAACACCTGGCCTGTGTCAGCAACAGTGGGGCAGCAAGAGCAGAGCAGTGACCATCCCCCTGTGCTGGGCACTGGTGAGGCCACACCTCGAGTGCTGTGTCCAGCTCTGGGCCCCTCAATTCAGGAAGGACATTGAGGGTCTGGAGCATGTCCAGAGAAGGGAACAGAGCTGGGGAAAGGTCTGGAGCACAAGTCTGATATGGAGCAGCTGAGGGCACAGGAGGTGTTCAGCCTGGAGACAAGGAGGCTCGGGATGAGTTTATTGCTCTCTACAACTGCCTGGAAGGAGGGTGTAGTGAGAAGGGGTTAAGGCAAAAAGTGACAGGATGATAGTAAATGGCCTCAAGTTGCACCAGGGAGGTTTAGATTAGGTATTAAGAAAAATTTCTTCAATCGAAGGGCTGTCTAGCATTGGGACAGGCTGCCCAGTGAACTGACCTGGGCATTCCTGGAGGAATTGAAAAGACATGTAGATCCTGTAACTCACTAGTTTAATTTTGGATCAGTAAGTTATGTAGTTCTACAAGACATATTATCTATAACTTAATGCTAGCTAACAATTACAGTGGAGGCTTAAAGGATTGGAGCCTTCTTCCTACAGTCTAACAAGGAAAACAACTGGACTGATTCTATAATACAGAGCACATTTTGTTTCTGGAGAAGTAGAAAGGAACCTCTTTAATTTCCCATCCATACATATTTATAGCTACCAAATATATAGCTATCTTGAAAATATACATTAGATATGTGCAAATTTATTTTTAAAATAATATACAGATATGGTACTAAAAGTTTCTTAGCAATACAGAGTAACTCGAAAACAAGACAATAAACCTTGAAGCACTGTATTCCTAGGACATAAACAATACATTAAGAAACCCACACATACAAGTATCATACATCTAAAGATATTTCACAGATTGATATATCATGTTTTAAAAACTTCTAACTGAATACCCAGCTTCTCAAATTGCAACTACTTACACTTCCTGACTCACTAACCAGTAAAAGTAACTGCACTATGAGTTAACAAAGCAGACTACGTATCTGGATTTTAAAGTGCTGGCACATGAGAATGTTCCTGACACAGCCTTTAACTCAGTTTGTCACCATTGCCATTACACTTCTTCATCTGGGGTATGAATTTCTGCCACTGCTAAATCCTTAGCTAAATCCTTAACTAGAGGACCAGAACTCAGAAGATGTCTTGAATAAACATTAAACAATGGGAGCCAAGGAAAAAGAGATCCCAATTCATACCACAAAGTCTTTTCTTCCACCTTCATTTTCAAAGCCAAAGGTAGGTTGGAGTCTTGATTTATAGACTAATATTCATATATTTGCAGTATAGAAAGAATATTAAAAATGAGTTTGTACAAACACATAATTTATCTATACAGAAAGAAAAATATATAAATGGTATGCAATGATCTGAAAGCACTAATTTTATTCTGGGACACAAAAATAATTGCCAGTGAAAAGATAACTATAATGAAATAAAATTCTTCAAAATTTTTCCTAACTGAAATGTACATCTAAAGAAACTATTGTATGTTTACTGCTCTTGTTCAAAAGAGCACCAAGCAAAAACATTGTTTGAGGAATTTTCTTCCTCAGTGTCTAATTACTTTTTGCTCTGTTTCTGCCTCCCTAATGTTATGGCACAAGACTTTGCTATAGTCACTATTTTCAACAGGACACAGGTTCCCTTCATTAAAGCATATTAGGGTGTTTTATAGCACTATCATCAGAGAAGCTGTAAGGATTTGTGTTGCTTCATTAAATGTTACAAGGCCGTGTTTCCTATATGAAATATAATTTTGTACATTTTTTGTTATTTTTATTATCAAAACAATCCTTAAAACATTTCCTTTTCTTTTTTCCTCCCATTTCTTGCCGTTTGTTTGTTTGTTTGGGCTTTTCTGGCAGAATTAATATAAGAAACATTAATGAGACAAGATTATTAAAGCTTAGGGATGAAAATATTTGGGATCTCTGCACAGTTCTTAACAGCATGTCGGGATGAAACATTTATTTTCCCTACTTAGAAATAATGGGAATTATTAGACACCTTATCACGTGAAGAATTGTCAAGAGTGACCACATTACATTAATGTACCAACATTAGCACCATCCCTGTTTATCTAGGTAATACATGCCGCGGTTAAACAGTGGTCATTTACAGCATGCACACAAGAAAGTATAAAATTCTACTTAGTATAAAAATACATAATCCATTCATGAGCATCCAGACACTGTGTTAATGTCAGGGGCTCCAGCTATTAGAAGTGCACCAATTTCTGTCAAAATACAAGCAAGGTGCACAAAAGTGTCATTATTTCAGCCATGTATCCCTTGTCACAATATGGCCATTTCAGCTACACCAGTAGTGTTTACACAGGCAGCAGCCCTTGTTTTCACAAGAGTGAAAGTCCTGCTCATTAGCACTATTCATTGCCAGTTACACAAGAGGTCTACTTGCAACTATACCACATGGCTAAGCACTACTTGCTTCAAAGACAAATAGTGTTACCAAAATATATATATAAAAATTATTGTGCCTAGAGATAAATAATACAAACCAAAGCAACTTGCAACCAACAAAGCAGCTAACTTTTTAATACAGCCATCTTGCTTCTTTTTGTAGTGAAATATCCTTTTTTATATCCTAATGATAACGACCAAGAAATGCTGAGGGGTTTGGTGATAAAGACATTCATCTAAATAAATCAGCAACAGAACCAATGCTTCCAAAATAATTTGAACTTTTGATGTAT
Source organism: Nicator chloris (assembly GCA_013400495.1). NCBI lineage: Eukaryota > Metazoa > Chordata > Aves > Passeriformes > Pycnonotidae > Nicator > Nicator chloris. The sequence continues at coordinate 49,526 of WAAE01010167.1, forward strand.
AGACATGTATTGATCTAATATATCTATCTAATAGATGCATTAGATACAGACCAAGCCCAAATCAATAATCCTTATTGTTTAATATGCAGGTTATTTTTTGTTATCATTCTTCCCCTGTCATATAATTATCATACACTACATACATGTACCATGTTGGAGGATCAGAAAAATGAAAGTACTGACTTAATATTGAAAAAGCCCAATAACGTGAGGGGAGGGCAGAAAAGAACCTTTAAAATTACTTCATATTTTTAAATCACATACATTCTTTTAAAAGTATTTCAATATTTATCAAAAAAAAAAAAGAGAGCTATTAAGTTGTTTTATAAATTAGCTGAAGTCTTTGGATAAGATGTAACTGATTTTTTCAAATAATTGGGTGTATCCTGTAATGTACTGGCATCCAGCATGCTCTTCGTATTACTGAAGTCATTACAAAATAGGGAAGTCTTTGAATCATTTTTGTTCATGAGAGATTACTGTGTATGCTTAAGTGGTCAGAATTTCCAAAGGTCTGCAGCCTTTATAAAATACACCTGGCTGCGGAACTGTCTGTTCTAGAACAAACTACTTCTAATCTGAACCAGAATGACAAGAGCAATACAGCCCTTTTGCCATCCACTGATACCCGTCCTCGCACCATCCAAAATCATGCAGGATTCACAGTAAACTCCTCTTTTTGGGGCATACAGAATTGTAATTCCTCTGAAAGATGTACAGACGTGATTTGTGACAAACTACAAAAGCATCCTAGCCCCTGCTGGTAACATGGTTTGACTGAAGAAATGCTTTCCCCCTCAAACGCCAGATCAAGCTCCTGATGTGATGCCTGGCCCAAGCCTGTTCCCCTGCCTTCTCCAGGTGGCTGTGTGGGTGGCTCGGTCCAGGCAGCTGAGCCAGCTGGAGCTGCCTCACTCAACTTTCGCATCACATTACTTCCGCTTTTCTAACTTTTCCACTACTGAGCACCATCAATTATGCACTAGAATAACAGAGCCTTGGCTCAGCAATGTAACATAAAGGCCGATTATGAGTGTAAATAATTTAAACACCTGCGTGCCATGTTTCTTTTAGCAGTGATATGTGGCTGGTGGATGCAATGCATTCATAGGGAAGGCTCAGACTTTTAATGTACTGACAACTCCCTCATTCACATGAAGGGGAGGGCCATTTGCAGTGCTGCTGTTGGTCTAACAATGGAGTTAAAAAACAGACGTTTTTAGCTAGAGTCACACATATGAGAAGATGCAAGTTTCGAAGTCTACAGTCCAGAGAAACTGGCAAATTCTGTAGACCCCTTCCCCTCTAACCCATTCACAGGAAAAGCTAAAAATGGATTTTCAGATGGAGAATGCAATGTTAATGTTATAAAAGGCTGCTATCAAACAGCTTTAGGCTACTTAAGAAAGAGTAGTTAAAAACCTCCCTTTTTAAGTAACAGCATGTTAGAAAAATCAGGTTTCTACTATAAACTATACAAAGTTCATTTCTTCTGCTAGGCCATTCAGTGCACTGGTGGTGCCACTTGAACAGATGATACCAAATTTTGCAAATTCTATTCCTGAAAGTTTAATTTTGCTTCCAGTATGCAACTCAGAATGATCTCACAGCAGCCAATACTTTCTTCAAAATGCATAAGTAAAGGTCAAGACACGGACCTCCTCAGATAAAAATGGCTAAGGAACAAGTTTGTAATATCTGGATTTAAGCATATTCCAAGTTTTCTATAATATCCTTTGCATGATTCAGCATTTCTGTCACCAGACTTCCGAGTAATAGTATGTGGGACAGCTCTAACATATGCTATTTTAAATTAACCAGGGAACTGTTAAAAAAAACATTGCAGTTGAGAGACATAGTTTTAGATTACTTTTTTTTTTGCTATGAAAATCCACTAGTACAATTTGACATTGTAATGTAGGATACACGGAATATTTCAGCTTGAAAAATACAGTTCACACTCCAGTTAAATGAGTTTTGAACCAACAGCACACATCTAATAATACAGTTCATAGTTTTGTACCTGAGTTGCAGACTATGCTTTACAGAAAAGCTTCCAAATACAAGGGGTGAGGATAGCCAAGGGGATAAAATTAAGAAATATGACACTATTACATGTGTAACTCAAATGCATGATCTCTCAAACTGTGGTTTGAAAGTTGTGTTGGGATTTGACCGCGACAATTGAAAGAAAGGGGTGAAGGGGGGCAGAGAGTGTTGTTGCTTAAAACAGCAAACTTTAATAGCATCCATATGATTTAGCAAATCAATGTGGCCAAAGTCAATAAATAATCACGCAGTTATTTTCTGAAACAATTTCATTACTTGCTTTGAGCTAACGATTGGTAATTGAGGAAAAGTGTTTTCACATTTCTTCGTATTGGATGCATCTTTGCTAAGTTCCTTTCAAATAAAGAGGTGGATTTGTACGTTTATTGCTGTATGAATATTTCAAAGCAAGTTCTTTAGAAGGTTACTAGGTTCTTACTGCATATTTTTTTCTAGTATTGATTGATGGCAAATAGCCCTGTTTAACTCCTTGTGTACCACCTTTTCTAAGAGCCAGCATATTCATTTGTAACAGACAATAAAGGCTCACCAGACTGCAGAAGAACCGCTAAGATCCTCTGTGGTGAACACTATATGCATGAAATTGTTGTTGTCTCACTGCCAGACAACTTGAAAATCTCCTTCATCAAAAAATGTGCAAATGGTATCAAGTATAATGTCTATTTATTTACTGTTTACCCAGGAGTTTTATTTTATGCTGAATGGTTTGCAGCACACAACCTTCACAGAGCAGTTCTTTGCAGCCAGGCATTTTATGTGGCATAATGAGGGGCATTTTATAGAAATGGTAATTATCATGTATTTTAGGGCTTAGGTAGCTGACAGCCTCATAGTGGGAGACTTCCCTACACTTAAGACAAAGCTTCTCATTAAGTAATACAGATACATTTCAGTTTGGTTCTACACAGGCAGGCTGACAGATAAGGCCAAACTTGTAAAACCAGCCATCCATGGGATGGAAGGTCTCAGCAGTGAGCTGAGATAATTTTTATAAAAAAGGATTACCATGGACAACATCCCTCTATAAGACAATCACCAGTTGTGTCATATTATACAGTATTAAGAACATTACTCAACACTTTAGAAATCCTTCTCTGGCCACCTCGTTACATACATAATGACAGTGTACTATTATGTAACTTTTATGTATTTACAAAAAATGAGACATAAAGATGCATGACACACTCGACCCCTTGTATTTTAACCACAGTACCTCAAAGTATTTTACTTTCCCAAGTAGGCTCTATTATTTATCATGGTGCTTCCCAACTGTAATTAATCTGTTCTACTGATCAAAATGAGAGCAGTACATCCACACCCTGTCATTTGCAGGAGCACGTCTTGCAGGTTCCACTGTTTCAGGAATGTTAGACTGGGAGAGTTTATTACAATTAGTGATGTTTATTGTGTTTATGAAGTAGTTTAAGAAGCCACAGTCAACAGAACGATTAACAAGGACATTTGGTCGAGAGATATTTAGAAAAATAATTAAATCAGCCATTCAAAACCATGTGGGTGGAGCGTCCCTGTATGTGGGAGGGAAATACAGCCACGAACAAATCTCCTAAATTCAGGAATGTTTAGATACCTCTAACTCACTGGACCAAGTGAGATACCTCTAACTCACTGCTCCCCACTTCTATGTGCGTGCGAAAGTTTGCCTGCCCTATTCACCTGTGAGATCGCAAACAGCCTTTAATATTTCATTCTGCCCAAAGCACAGAGCGTGCTCAAATTCAATACAAGGAAATGCTTTATCTCTTCCTTCACAGACTAATAATCCGACAAAACCAGAAACGCCAGGGAGTCATGGCAAGTTGTGAGGAAATGACGTGCAAACACTTCTGAACAATTTTATTCCTGTTTACTGTTTGAGACACTTGGAGTGAATAAACAGCAACTAAGTGCATTTTGTTAACTGATGCATAAAACCAGACCCAATGTAATGGACCCGGCTGGTCACCGGAGTATTTTACTTCGAGTAATTCTTTGAAACATCTTCCCCCCTACCTTTTCATGTGACATTAAAAATTTTTTCCCTCATTTTTTACACGCGAAAATGGAAATAAAATGCTAACTTAACAAATCCACATCAACAAAAGAATGGGAAACTATATCTATAGAATGCTTTTAAAAAGATTCCTGTTAACTGCTGAACTTCACTGTATTTTAGGAATGTCTTAATTTTTCCACATACTGCAATTAACATTATTGTCTCATTTCCTAATGACATCTAAAAAAAATATTATCCATTCACAGTGTATCAGATTGTGTTGCAGGACAGCACTTTGAACAGCATGGTCTGGATGTCTTCACAGAGACGTTTAGAAAGCAACACCCTTCTCCCTTAACAGAAACCTAAAAATACAAACATCATTACAGACATGAGAGAGAAGTTCAAAATTTTAGAAGTTCTGAAGTGAAATTATTTAGTATTTTGTTACTTACAGAATGTGATCCTGTAGTTATTCAAAAAACAATTGAAGGAAATATGTGTTAATAAAATAATTTATATTTGAATATCAAACTACCACTTCCACTAGAAGGACATCCAAAATCACTGGTTAAGGATATAAATAGTGCCTACAAATTATGGTAATAGCCAATCAACCAATTTTTTGCTGGTTTTATTTTCTCCACTAATCCAAGATACTTAGAAATATTTTCACAATTATTTCTGCAGCTATCCAGGAATACAAAACATATAGAAAGACAGTAAATGTTGACAAATGAAAACAATTTTCTTTATACACCTGTCTTTATAATACCAGGATCCAGGAATTACTTCACAGCATACATTATTAACTAGAAAAATGCAAAAATTCTAATTAAGGGTTACAGGGTTTTTTAAAACAAAAACTGGAGAGAATCCATTAAGACTGTAGGAGCCCTTGGCTTAATGCTCATGACATTTAGAAAAGCACTATAGTGCTGTTCTGTGACTCTGTCAGACCTGGCAGCAGTAGACGCTGTCAGGTAAATTACTGCACATACATTGTCTGCTGACACTAAAATAAAGAAAATGTGAAAAGGTTAAAATCAGACACGTCATGCTGGAAGACAGAGAAAAGAGAGCAAAAGTATTCCGGTGTATGCGCTTTTTATATGTTACAAATAAGCCCTCTTCTGCAGTATCTGTTTTTCAAGTCCTACCTGGGACTGTATCTCTAACAGGCTTTGCTAATAACTAAGAATCCCGACAGAAGACAGTGGGTGAGAAATTAACCTCTTAATGGCATTAAAAATTAGACCTATCCTAGAATTATGAGGAAAAAGAAGAGATTAAAAACAAAATCTATCTGGCAAAACCTTGAAGGATGAGAAATGACCCAGATGTTGAACATCCTAGATGCTGAGCATGATCTGAAGAACATGATCATATACCTTGTAAAGGCAATATCACACAGGAGCTTAAATATTTATTTTGATCAATATTTGGATGTTGCAGCAATGCTCAGAGGTGATGAGATGCATATGGCACTTAAGAGAGACCAAAAGTCCTCCTGAAAATACACCATTACTGACATAAATCACACATAGCAGAAACCTGAAATTTTGAAAATCTCCAAAATTTTGAATTTATCCAAAATGATAATTAAACTAGGAGCCCATTAAGCAGCTATAGCATTACATTTACATACAGAAACACACTACCATTATTGTATATAGTTCTGCATATAGTTTCAGCCTGATTAATCTAAATAGTTTTAGCCTGAGTCAGCATGACATCCTTAGTCCAATTTTCTGTTCACCCAATATTATGGCAACGGGTGAATGACACTGTCTTTGAAGAGCACAATTTACATGATCTGTATCACTGCACATGTATTTATGATCAAAATAAGAGCCTAGATGTTCCAGCATGAAACTACACATCGCGCAACTATAGCTGAAATGGACCAGTATATCTGTTGGGTTTCTATATATTTGGTGAATATACACACCAAACCTCTTGAAGTACTGTTTATATATACACAAGAAATCTTTGGCTGAGGTTGTCCAGTCTTATCAATTCAAGCTGAACCTAAGAATCAAGTCAATGTTAAATAAATCCTTCTAATTAATAATGCGGCCTCTCACGCAAGTAGAACTTGAGGACTGAAAAGATACTATGTGAAAAGCTGTTATTTCTTAAAACTGCATAAATTTTACTCACCTTATCCACTTCCACGATTAACCCAAGTATTTCAATTTGCTGGAATGTCATCCTGCATTACTATTTCTGTTACAAATGACTTCTCAACTGCAGAGGTATCCCTCTACACAACTACTCGAGAAGTCTTGAATATACAGAGGAAGGAGGAAGAGTTCAGAAATGTTAAAACAAACAGGAGGACTTGTCTCTGTGCCCTAGCCATCATTACAGTTTCTACAGTAAGCAATTATCATTCTGCTTTAATTTCATGTAACTCTCTGAAACCAACAATTTATGAAACAGAGTTTTTTGTATATA
>WAAE01010168.1:0-10199 GCA_013400495.1 Nicator chloris
AAAGAGCTGTTGTCCCATGTAAGGAGTTGGAAAAATTGCTTCATGTGATGAAAGCTGTGTACCAAATAAAATACTGAATTGCTGTCTGGTTTTGTGCTGTAGGAGAATTTGAGATAAAGTTATAAGGGTGATACACACCTTTATTGCCCCAAGACTTAAGTTTCTACTGCCAGATTATGTCCTTTTGAAAGGGTGAAAAAATCCAAAACATGATGTCCAGGCATTCATTCAGTAGCCAGAAGAAAAACATGTTTTGTTGGGTAAACCACAAACCTGTTTTTCGTTCAGCCGACTAACTTTCTGTCAGCCTTCACTGAATCTTGTTATTTTGGTGCAAAGTAAAATTTCTTGTTGAACTATGAAGAATATTTAAAAAAAAATAACCACTGAAAAACCTGAACAACTGCTGGGTGAAATCTGAATTACACAATTTTTCATTGAACTTCTTTATTAATATTGCAACAACAGTCTCCTTTTCTAATACAGAGTTCACTGCAAAGTAAATCTGCAAATATTTTTAGTGCAACTTGTTTTGTCTTACATAAAAACAGTAGTCTTCCTCCAAAGCGAAAGTATTTTTTGGAGACATTAATGTCAGATTCTTTTTTTTTGAGGCGAAAAATGATTAATGAAAATTAAAGTGAATTTTTTACAGGACTTCAGAGCTGGTCATCTTGGGGATTTTTCAGTAGGTTAACAACAATTTTAAGAAATATAAAAATTAATCTCACTTCTGTCATTAAGATCTGCAAATGTGGCAGTACATAGAAGCAATTAACTTGAGTATATTTTAGTATGGTCAACTTTCACAGTAAAACTCAGTGTTACAGATTGGTTTCTTGTGGTAATTACAGTCATTGGAAAGAAAACAATTGCAAAGGAGTCATGTTTGTTGCAGGTCAGATGTGGACCTGTTAGCTCAAGTTGTAAGACGACTGAATACTCAATTAAGTGATGATTCCATTATACTTTGTAAAAACAGTACTTTTGGACTTGTGGTTATTTCTTTAGAGAATGGGTATTGAGTTCTTAAAAAAACCTGGCATTTTGCTTCCTTAGTTACTGGAGTACATGACTGAATGTTAAGAAGTAGCTTACTTGCACTTGTGAGGTCTGAATTCATATTTGAATTGTGTCTGAGCTCAGTATTACTGGTTGATTTTGTAAAAGGACCAAAGAATATCACACTCTTTCTTTTCTTCACTAAGGAAAGTTGCCAAACACAAAACACAATTTTTAAAAAATCTCATGAGAACTGATTTCTGTGTTTGGAGGAAGACAGAGTTAGTGCTTTCATGAGAATGCTGCCTGAAATTTAGTGTGATCTTTGCAGGATTGCACATGACCAGGTTTCATAGTAATGTATTGGCAATCAAGGGCTCTTCATCACATTTGGAGTACTAATTATGTCCTTGTTTCTAATGGAGTGTTCCTTAATGGCGAGAGCCCTTTCTCTCCATACTGCTTGTCCTATGGCTTTGAACATAGTTATTTATTCTTTGCTTGGGTTTACTCATGTGCAGAATTAAGTTTTACGTAGTGTTGTTGCAATGCTTGATTAATATTTATAAAAGCCTTTGACATCCTGTGATGAAAGGAACTCTGCAAGTGTTCAGTAGTGGTATTATTTTATTAGTGAAAATGCAGGAGGAGTCAGAAGGATACCAGTTTTTAATTCAGAGTGAGCAATGGAGTCATTCTGTAACCTTGAGCAGGTCATGCAGTCTCTTGTGTTGTAACATATCCTGGGAAAGCTCTGGTTTGCAGCATGTGTTATTAAATGCCTTCCCTCCCCCAAGTGCATTCTAAGGGAAAAAAGTAAAAAGCAAACAAATGTGCACAACTTCACTGAGCTGCTAAACATAGCAGGTATTTCTTAAGGAAATAGATCATTAAGGGGGGCAGAGACTGAGAAGGGAGTGGATGTAACAGTTGCGTTTCAGAGTCGATATGAGAACTTGAGCGTGTGTTACCTCGTCACAGACCAGACTGGATTTTGCCTGTTACAGATCTCTGTCATTTGGGTTCAGTATGCACTGTGCCTAACTGCAGCTCCTCTGTGAAGGGACTGCATGTAATCTTTATTGCATTCTAAGAGCTCATTAATCCATGGCACTCAGCTGATGAACAAGTTCTTTTTTCAGACTGAATATTGTCTGTATTTGAGCTTTGTGATTGTCAAGATTGATAGCTCTTACAGCGTCTTGTATTTGGCTATTGCATAATACTATAAATCTCAGTCACTTGTGAGGTTTTTCCCTCAACTGACAGAGGAAGGTTATGATTACATACTGTCATTAAAATTACAAGATAGAGATGTCTGAAAAGTATACATCTGTTTTAAGACACAGTCAGCTAGGCATTTGCCTGTTTATATAAGGCGCAAAAACATTAAATAGTTATCTGCCATGCTTCACGCATGCTAATACAGGGTTCAAGTTTTTTATTTCATACATGGTGCTACATCTGCATTTTGCTCGCTGCACAAAACACATAGGTGTGGTTTAGAACAAGGGGCATCAAAACCTTTTTTTGAAGTACTTCAGCAAGGTGAAAAATTTGCCCAGAGAAATGTGAGCCATAGCTGAATGTAAGTGCATGTGCAGTATGGTGGATTCAAATTGAAAGCGCCTGGACCTTTGTCCTGCTTTATTGCAGTCTGACTGGGAAGCCTGTTCCTGGCACCTTTTTACTTTTCTTTAGTCCTGCTTCAGCTCTCAGCTCAGCTGGCATAAGGATGAAGCGGAACAATGTTTGTCCCTACTGAGAATAAACAATGGTTTGTAGTCTTCAAGAACAGCAGTTATTAAAACCCCCCATGCTTTATATAACCCTAGTTATAAGCCTTAATTTATGGAGCATGCCTAGTAGTAATGGAATATCAAGAATTTACCTGCCTGGCTTCAGCTGAATATACTGAACATATATGTAGGTAGATTTGTTCCAAGACACAGTAATTTGGTGAGATTTATACAGTATTTTCCAGACCTGCACAATATGTTACTTGCTTCTGCCTTTAACTTAGACTTCCTGATATGGATCATGACCGTCCTGAAACTTTGTAACTGAATATTTGCAGCAAGTAACTGAATGAATTTTCTTACCTGTTAAAAATAAATATTGCCTCAGGTAATAAATGGAGTGGAAAATACAAACCTTAATACGTTTGCCAAGAAAATCTGAGCAAGCTCTACAGAGTTGTTTGAACTTCTAATACATTTAAAAAACAACCTTAACTTGCTGGTTCTTCCACCTTGACTTACAACCAATGAATAATAACTTTGTGTGGAAAGCCTTGTTCTTAACTTCACACTGATAAAATTAAATACATTCTTCCTTTCGTATTTTGATTTAGTATAATTAAAATAATGACTTACAGTTTGATAAATGTTGTTTTCATTACTACAGTGCCCTGAAGCACTGTATGTGGAAAATTTTATAATATTACACAGATCTGGAGGTATGTAATATGCTTGTCAGACTATTAACTTGCATAAAGTGTTTTGGTTTTTGTAGCATATAAAATTAGAATGTTTCTTTGGAAACTGAATAAAAGTAAACAATCAGATCCCTTCCAAAATTAAATGTAAATTATACCACTATGCAACTGCAAGGGTATCCTTATAATATCCCCAGGCAGGTAGAATTCAAGCATTTTACCGTTCAGTAGAAGCTGCCTGTAAGCAGCAGGATTATGTCTGGGCTTGGTTTGGTGAGGGATTTTTTCCCCAGTGATTTAACAGTCACTAAATAGAAACTGCTTCATTGATATTTATATTTTAATTTTTTTTCCTGATCCCTTCTAAAGTGCCATATCATGAACGTTAAGAAAACCTCCGGTATTTTCAAGCATGTTAAGAAGTGCAGCAAGTAACACTGTCATAATGTTGTCTGATGTTTTCTTTATTTTCACCTACCCCTGAAATTTTGTCCTGTATCTATAAGATAGTCTGGATCTTTACCAGGATGGCTTTTAGGTCCTGGGTTTTTTTTGACTGAGAAACACAAATATATTTAAATGTCCATCATAATCCACAAAATGTTAAGGTTTAAAATAACCATAACTACTTCTGTTGTTAAAGATTCTGTATAATCCAGTTTTTCACTGTCTGTACAGCCTCTGCTGGTGCCACAAATTATGCTCTGGCAGAAAATGTTTTATTTGAATTAACTGTATTATACTTATTCAGGTTTTTTTTTCTGAAATGTCACATTCTGACATAAAAACAAGTGTCATAATTGTTCTGTGCACTGTGGCATAGGTACCATGGGAAATAGATTCATTTCCTGCAACTTTTTTGCATTTTGAAAAATAATTCTTTTCTTGGCATTTAAGGTAGATGTTTGTAATCTAAGAAAGTACAGACCTCTTTCCTTAAAATCAAATTTATGCTGTATTTAGGAGTTAGCATTTCCCTTTTAACTGCAGCAGTATTAATAGTAAGTATACTTCTAATAGCATTTCTCATACATACCTACAAGAATGCACTATTAAGGTGGCAGTAATACTTGTGTCCCAGTTTGTAACCTGTTCAAAGCCCCAGTAAGGCATTGACAAAGCTGCCAGTAGATGTTTGAGCTTCACTTGCAGAATTGATCTGGGCTGCTGAATGCAGTGGTGTCCTGATACTGACCTGGAGTGAAGGGTAGCTTGTTTAGGGCTTCCTGCTGCAGTCCTTCTGCGGAGGACGTGTCAGTAATTCGTTTCCTGCTCGCTGGACCCCTAAGTACAGAACTATGTTTTTGTTCTACTCTAAAGCAATACATTCTTTTGAGGAAGTATTCCAGGGCTGCACTGGCAGTTAGTGACACAGAGCTGGTTATGGTCAGCAGTGCAAAGTGCACTTGGCAGCCAGGCAGTCTGGTGCCGATCATGTTCAACATCTGTATTAATGACGTGGCCTGTTGGGATGGAACGAACCCTCAGCACCTTTGCAGGTGATACCAAACGAGGCTGAGTGGTTGACTCCTCTGGAGATTAAGGTGGTTGTTCAGGGGGAACACCGTAGGCTGGAGAAAAGGGCCTGACAAACCTCTCGAAATCTAACAATTGTAAATGGAACATACTACACCTGTGTCAAAATGACCCCCTGCTATGGCACAGGTTAGACATCCACTGACTATAAAGTAGCTCAGCAGAAAAAACACCTGAAGGTCCTGAGAAAGAAAAAGTAGAATGTGAGTCAGCAGGGTGTCCTTGCTATTAAGAAACCAGCCATGTGCTATATTAGCAAGGATATAGCCAGTGGGTCAGGAGAAGGGATTCACTTCTTGGTCTGTCTTTAACATAGTGTGTCCAGTTTTGGCTCTCATAGAGGAAAGACACTGACATGTTAAATGGTCACTAAGATGATTCGTGTTCTGAAGCAATCTTGCTCAAGGAGAAGCTGAGAAAACTGGATTTGTTCAGCTTTCTAAGGCCATGGAAGTAATGTTACTGCTGTTTTGAGCTGCTTCATGAGAGGCTATCAAGGGCCAGACTTTTTGTAGAGGTGGTGTACAGTGATAAAACAGGAGAGGGTAAACACAAGTTGCAGTAAAGAAATTCTGATTAGGTATCAGAAGGCAAATGCAATGTATGGAGTGAAAAAGTAGAAAATGTGGAGTAAGTTCTCCACAGCAATAGTAGTGTCTCTTAACTTTGGAGATAGCGAAAATGTGACTAGGTCCTGAGCAACCTGTTTGATGATGTCTCTGTTTTGAGTGTGGGGTTAGACCAGGCTCTGGTTGAATTCTGGAGGTCACTTCAGTCAGAATTATTTGTGATTCTTATAATGATGACAGTAAGTATATCGTGTATCTAGTGCAGAAAGTGTAGTTTCGTTTTAGAAGATGAATTGGTTGTAAAAAAAAACAAATGAACAAACAAAAAACACAAAACACCCCCAACATTGAAAAAACAATCTGTAAAGGACCATTTAGGGATATGATTTTATAACTTTTCTTCTGTTAATTTTTAAACAAAAGGAATTTTTTTTTCTTCTGATAGGTAAACCATTTGAGATGATAAAAATGGTAGAGTGTCTCTTTTAATACAAAGCAACACTACCAAATACTTGTGCACACATCACTTGCAGACTAACATTAGTTCTGTAACTGACAACTGATGCTTTTCCCAGACACCCCGAGTTCATTTCAAACCCCATGCTGCATGACAAGGTAGGACTCTGGGGGTATTTTGTATGCACAGTGATAAGGGAGGTAAGATCATCTTTTTGGATGGTATAGTGAAAAGAAAGTGTTTCACATGCAAGGAAAAGGTCAGCAGCGGCTCCCTTAGAGTGGCCATCTGTTCAGGGCTGTGATTTTTCACTCACACACACAATTGAAGAAATTAAAGGCCTTCACTTAATGGAAGACAGAAATATTTTGTCAGGTTGTCTGTCATCTTACCTGCTGACATTATGGTGTTAGTGAGAACTGGGGTTTGAAAGAGTTCATATTACCAGGATAGATCATTTGTAGTGGAACCGACATCTTGAGGATTGCCAGTTCTCTCTCTCTCCCTATGAAATTACTGACTTGTGTCCCTGCAGCAGGCACAAGTTCTTTCTTGATTTTATTCTGGTAGCTGTTATCCTTTTACTGGTCCATGGTGTTTCTTGTGGGTTTCAGAATGACATAGGTGTTTTTCTTGGCGAGCACTTACAGATAATGTAGCTTTCTATGTGTATGAGTAGTTTTTAGAGGAAAGTAAGGCTTTTTGATAATCACATAAAACCTTAAAGTCCTGCATGGAACTTTGTCTAGCCAAAGGGATGTCCTGATGGGATACATTACAGGGCATCTTAATTACAGGCAAGCTTCTAACCTCATGTTTTGCCACTCTTGGGCTATTTTTACCACACTTCACAGTTGTCTAAACACACTTTACCTGTGTCTTTGGTGCACATGAGTGTGCGTGCTATGAAATAATAATTACAGATCTGCAAGAGCTCCAAAGTGTTTGAAGCCTGAAGTAGGGGAGAAAACTTCCTCAGTTCTTACATTCTAGAACTTTGGCTATAGCTCTCCATTTTCTTAAAGCTTTCCTTTTTATCAATTGGCTAACATTTAGGAACTCTAGATTGTATCTGGAAGTCAGTTTTTTAATATATAAATAGAAATTGTACAACTGGAAGGAGTAATCCTGATTGAAGGAGTGCAAGCAAGAAATACAGGCTATTTTTAAAAATTGTTTTTATCTTTTTAACGTATTTCAAGATTTTCTTAACAGATGACTCTTAAAAGTGAAATTTGCCCCCTCCCCCTTCAGATGATATCTTGCCCCTTCAGTTGCTGAAGAATTGAGAAAAAACCTCCATTTTTGTGAGCCTTTGTTGTTGTACTGTAGGGCTTATACCATCCAGCTCTTTAAAGTAAAGAGCCCTTTATGCTCAATTGTTGTCTGTCTATAAATTGTCGTGCATAAGTATATACGTAGAATACACCACAAAGAATAAATTTTACTCTCTTAGCAAGTGTGATAACAGTTTGTAAGGAGCATTCCTTTAGAAAAGTATACTTTTAGCAAAGTCAGTTTGCTGATGTTTTAAAGTTGGTTATTATCTACAGCAGCATCCAGTTACTGATGTTGTGCTGTGATAAAGGCCTATCACTTGTGCCAGATACACTGTTTAAAGTACGCAGCTTTCTTGCTCTGACACTGTTTTGGTTTTCAGCCAAAGAGGAAAAAAGTAGCTTACTCTAAGTCCTTGAAAAGGAATAATCTTTTGAAAAAGGTGCTTTAGAGCACTTCTAAAAACACACTTTCTAAAGTCTTTTTATTTGATACATGGTGAGTATATGTTGTGTTTGTATAAAATTAGCAGCTTTCCCTGGGAGAGAGAGAGATGAAAAGCTTTTGTCTTACATATGGTGTATATGCTGTTTACACATGTTGCAAATATGCAAGTCTTAATTTCATACTCTGAAGGGCTGAGTTCTGCTATCTTGGTTTCACTTACATTCAGAAAGTGTGGGACAATAATCCTTTTCCTAGATGGTCAATTTCAAACAGCACAGTTTATCCCTTACATCTGTATTGCAGTTCTTCACTGATGCTGTGAATTTGTGTCTCACTTCAAGCAAACAAATTTTTTTCCCCTCTTTGAATGTTTTATACACTAGGTCTTCAGGAACACTATTCTGAAGAATCAATTGTTTTTCCTTAAAAGCATCAGAAATCATTTGGCCTAAAGTAGTATCATATTCCATTTTTGTGAGTTCAGCCTAAAGACTGACTTTTGAAATGTCTATCTCCCATGTAAGCGTATTTTGTATGGCTTATGGCTGTCTAATCTATACATGCAAGCATTGCTGAATAAGAAAGAAGGCTGTGATGTTTTAATAAAATGAATTGATCTCATTTTGACTCTTTTCATCAGGAAGATCATAACTCTTTATTTACATGGCTTAGTCTAGAGGAAGTAATTTTACCTTTAGGAATGTAGGGTCTGTCAGCCCTGGGATTTATTCCGTGCTGTGTTACATCTTGCTTCTGTTTGATGTTCTCGTTAAATGCACTGGAGCACACTTGCATGTTTGGACATGCCACACTCTTCTCATGCTGCTGAAATAATGGAGCATGTCTATTAAGTGGGATATGTTAAATGAAAGTGAAGTAAAATTGTAAGGATTTCTTTGCTCTGGTTGTGGTGCATTTAATTTTGCTTCATTTTTAGTCTGTGACATCCAGCTTCCTGATGTGATTTAAAAGCTTTCATCCGCTGTGAGCATTTCAAGCTGTAGACTGCCAGTGTTCCTTGCTGCAGCAAGAAGGGCTTGCACCTCAAAGAACTCAGCTGGGGGTTTGTAGTATGCCTGTCGCTGTTGGGGGAGACAGGAACGCGACATAAACACACTGAGATCATGCAGCAACAGCCGAGGTTTATGGAGGGACTTCCAATTCCCCGCACTTACAAACACGATTGGTTGTGCTCTTAGTACAGCCCAGCTTGACCAATGATAGGTGTGCATCCATGATTCATAGGGATTGGCTGGGGTCCCTTTGAGCTTGAATTCAGTCAATCACTTTCATACCTGGGGACTTGTTTACCTCTAACTTCTGATGAATTAGGCTGCTGGAGTTGGTATCTGTTAAGCCAAATTATCTGTGCAGCTATAGGCCAGCTATGGCTGTCACATATGCCTTTTCTTCATTGCTTATGACCCTTAGTTCTAATCAGCTTAGGCTTTTTAATGCATTACTGTGAGTTGAATTTGCTTCCCATACACTCAGCTGAGTTCCAGAGAAGGTCCAAGCAAGTGAAGGTCAAGGACAGGGCTTGATGAAGAGAAATAAAGTAGAAGAAAATGAAAACCACTTGCCAGTGGCAGCAGCAAGGTGTTCATGAAATAGAACTGTTGAAGACATTTTACTTTCCTGTGAGATTTTATCCCGGTATGGATTGAGGGGAGCTTCTGTCTTGGAAGTTGCACCTGGACTTGAGCTTGTTATAAAGATGTTTTGCAACACATCTGGGACACGAGTGTGTGATGCCTAATTCTGCTGGTATCCAGGCTCTGTAATTTATCACAATACTGAGAAAACTTTTAGCAGTGTTGAGAACCTAGGTGCTTGTAGTTAGAGTTCACTTGAAATTGGATTTGCTTCAATTCTTGACCAATATTGGATACCTTAGTGTTGGACAAATTTCTGGGTTAATCAAGTTTTGAGTCTTTCCGTCTGTTTCCAAACAACTTGAAATATATTTGTGGTGTGATAATTTGGATGGCTAGAGGCTTATGTATAAGAAAGAGTTATTAATAGCTCAAGTTTTGCTTCTAAGTGACACTGGTCTGTGCATGCAAATCATTTTCTGCATATGGTGAAGGCCTTTAGCTCTGGCTAGTTGTGGCTGAAGGTTTGAGGGAAGATTTAGCAATTGTTCAGGTGATGTGGTAAATAGATAGATAAAACAGTTCTTCTGGTCCCTGCAAGTGTGGTTTCAGAATCCTCGTGTTCTGAAAGAAGATGCACAAGTTGGCTCACAATTGGGAAGCAGGTTTGTAAATTGCCCTATGCTTACCACAACACAGAGAACAGGGTGCACCTATAGGAGTTTACTGCCACTTCTGTGTCATAGTGTAGCTAGCTCAAGTTGACTGTACTGAAATGACATAAAGTGTGAGGCAGGAGGAGGGAAGAAGACTAGTGGTACTGGTATCTAGTGCACATCTTCACCTGTGAGGAGCTTCCAGACTCTCACACTGTTGTC